>PVIC010033424.1:0-20146 GCA_004025085.1 Thryonomys swinderianus
AGAGAGAGCCTCCATCGACCTCTACTAAGTCATCAGCTGGGAGAGTGAAGCTATTTAGAATCTCCAGACCTTGTTAACCTGCTGTGGAAAACACTATATCGAACAGACAGCAATCACTACCACTAGACACTGGTAAAATTTTAGAATTGTGGGCAAATAAATGGCTGCTGTTGATTTAAGGCAAAGAGACCTGGGGTATTTATTCATAGCAACAGATAGATAGCTGATGCCCTATGACCAGATCTCTACCTGCTCAGAATCTTGAATTTTTAACCTTTCTGTCATTCTCTCTGATTCAGAGATCAGCAAACTATAGTTCACTTGTGAGATCCTACTTTTGTAAATAAAACTACTAGTATAGCAGTTATTTATAGCTTTTTTCATCCTACAACAGCAGAGTTATGTAGTTGCAAGGGAAATTTATTTGTACAGCCTAATTTTTCTTTTCAATAGGCCCAATGGATTTACTAGTGGTTACCTGAGCTTATTAAACCTTATGATTAGGAATTAACTATGGAAGGAGATTTCTTAGGCTTTCATCTTTAAACACTTAAATGTACCTAGTTAGCCAAAAGTCTTCATTCAGTATGGACATTCATAACAAAAGCATTGAAAATATTTTTCATCTCTTTCCATTATTTTCTTCATTCCTGTCTTCTTCAGGGTCTTTTAAACTCCTAGCTACAGACTAGGGGATAAATGGAATATTGCAGCATGCTCTGGACTTAACTTTTCACCAAAATCTCACTCTCGTTCCTAATATTTGCCATAGTCAGCAGGTCTAGGGCATTTCCTAAGCGAACTAGCAGCTGAGAAGCAAATATCACACAGAGAAAGCAAAGATTAGCCCATCATTCCAGCGGGTGAATGACTTTATAACTTCTAACATGCAGACTTTGTTAATTGTTTGAGCAAAAGATTCATCTCTTGAGTCAGTTTTTAAAAATTTTAATTGTGATATAGGTACCATTAGGAATAAAAAGGGGGAAGTCATCACAAATCCAGCAGAAGTCCAGAGGATACTAAACACCTACTTTGAAAATCTGTATCCCAATAAAATTGGGAACCTAGAAAAAATGGATAGATTCCTAGTCACATGTGAACTTCCAAAGTTGAATGAAGAAGATATAAAAATATTAAACACAGTGCCAGGCATGGTGGCTCATGCCTTTAATCCCAGCACTCGGGAGGCAGAGACAGGAGGATTGCTGAGTTTGAGGCTTGCCTGGGCTACATAGTGAGCTCAGGGCCAGCCTGAACTACAAAGCGAGACCCTGTCTCAAAAAAACAAAAACAAAAACAAAAACAAAAAACAAAATGAAACCTTTCACATTAAGATTAGGAACAAGACATGGAGCCAGAGTAAGTTTGCACACTAGTAGCAAAGCCAGGGGAGTGTCTTTCTCCTCATGGCTGGCACCTTTCAAAGTACGTCCAGGTCTAACCAAGTGTGAATTTTCCAGCCATTCAGATTACCAGTGAGAAAATATCAAAACTGGTTCTGGAGCAGATGTTTCAGGTTATGTTTCATAGCATCCTGATTTCAATTGCATCTAAAATTTAGCATTTTCCTGGAATTCATGTGGTGGGTCTCATACATCCAGAGCCAGCCCCCAGTCCTCTAGTGAGTTGAGTCTTACACACTCATGAATAATTCTTTGTCCTTATTGTGGTTTTTAGAAATGGCACTGAGAGATGGAAGGAAGAGGGGAGAACCAAGAAGAGGAGGGGACAGAAAAGAATTAAGATGTATTACATACATGTCTCATTTCCTTAGGAGAAATGTATCATTCCTCCTGTAAAAAGTGAACTAACAGAGCCGGGTGTGGTGGCTCACGCCTGTAATCCCAGCACTCGGGAGGCAGAGGCAGGAGGATTGCTGAGTTCCAGGCTTGCCTGGGCTACATAGTGAGTTGAGGGCCAGCCTGAACTACAAAGCGACACCCTGTCTCAAAAAAATAAACAAAGAAAAAAAAAGATAAAAAAAAAAGTGAACTAACAGAAAAACTAAAATCTGGAAAAAAAGAAATGCAGACAGTGAATTTGAATTTCTATATAGCAAAGAGGAGAAAATCATCAGTGAAATAAGAAGATCTTTATTATAAAATATATCCTTTGATAGTTTGAGGTAAATAATATCAGAAAAATCATTTCAAGTCCAAAAATAACCCCAATTTGAGAAAGGCCTAGGTCTACAGCACCTCAACTTCTGAGAATGGGGCCATCCAAGAGAAATATAGCAGGAGTCACATATGGAATTTTTCATTTTCTGTTAGTCTCAATATATAAAAAGCAAGAGATAGAATTTATTTCAGAAACATATTTTGCTTCATTTAGTGTATCAAAAACCTACTATTTCAACATGTCTAAATACAAAAATTAACAAGATATTTTATATTTTTGTCCTAAGCTTTTGATACTCAGTATACATGAAAACACACAGCACATCGTGCGTTAGACTGGCCGGATGCAACCATCTAGTCACAGTTGCTCTGACACGAAGGAAAAGCATGAGGTTGAGTAGGACTTGAAGTTGTAGCGGAGACTGTTAGTGTTCACACGTCCTACTTGTACACTGGTGTGTTCAGCCTCTCATCCCAAACTCCTTTTTTGTTAGACTGAGATCCTGAGATCCCGTTTTGTGTACATGAGCATTTGTTTAAATCACTTCCAAGCCCACCACTTAAACTAACTCCCGCAATTCTCCAGCTCTTTCTCCCTGCTGTGGTGACTTTGAGACTAAGATTCTGATGGTGGCGCTACAAAGTGACCTGATGTTCAATTCCCACCATGGGTAATAAATAAACTTTTGTGTGGCAACTCGTCTGTTCCAGCAATCAAAATGGAGTGTCTCATAGGTGAATTCTCTGGTTTTGGAAAGGTGATTTCAAATGGAGAGAGAGAGAGAGAGAGAGAGAGAGAGAGAGAGAGAGAGAGAGAGAGAGAGAGAGAGAGAGAGAGGAGGGAGAGAGAGGAGGGGGGAGAGAATGTGAGAGAGAGGCAGGGGAGGTAGGGAGGGAGAGAGGGAGAAATTTTTCAGGAAAATAGAAAAAGAAAGATGATAATAGTCTTATCCAATAAGAATTTAGTCTTATAAATGCAGACAAGATGTGGGATCTAATTGGAGAAGCAAGTTGAACTTTATAAAGCTCAGTGAAGATCTGCTTGAAAGGAGTTGGGAATGTAAGGAATGGAAACAGAAATGGAAATTTGGAGGATGTAGAGACATATGCATCTGTTGCAGGAAAAACACGACAGCAAGGAGTGTTTCTTCTATCATGCAAAAAGTTTTAATTTATTTAAGTACCAGAAGCACACTCTGCAAATAGGAAAGACTTTGGGGAAATTGATTATCACCAATGACACATTGACTGTAAACTTAGCTTATTGACCTCCTTGACAGATATGGCAGAATAACACAAACACAAGACCAGAGGGAAATGGACAGGTCACAATTTTAAATAAACAGGTAGGATAACAAGGGAAAGGAAGAAAAGTCAAAGAAAAATATTGGGAAATGGAAGCAACATAACTGTTCATTGTTTGTTTATTTATTTGAGACAGGGTCTTGCTTACTATGTAGCCCAGGCAAGCCTCGAACTCAGAAATCTTCCTGCCTCTGCCTCCTGAGTGCTGGGATGACAGGCGTGAGCCACCACACCGGGCACTGTGGTATGTGGTATTGATGGCTGGTGGGTGTGAGTCACCACGCCCAGCATTGTATGTGGTTACTGGGTTCAAACTCAGGGCCTTGCGCTTGCCAGGCAGGCGCTGGAACCACTGAGCTAAATCTCTGGCCCCATTGTATATTTATTTGTAAGAACACAGAATTTCAAAGACAGGAACAAATAGATTTCCCTCTACTGTCTGGAAAGCAGTGTTATAATTTACCTTTTGCCACTACAGATTTGTATGTTTATGCGAGGTTAAAAGTTGGATTGTCTTCTTGATCTCATTCCCCTCATTTTAAATAGTAGCAGGAAAAAACACTAGTTTGAAAGTTTGTCACAGAACTTCACTCAAGGAAAACTATTTTTATGGAAAAATACATCTTAATGGACATATAGTTTTGAAGTGGAAACTGGCTAACAGTCACTTGGATATACAAGGATGATTGAAGAGAATGAAAATAGGATTTTTGGCAAGATAAGACAATACAATGGATCCTTGAGTTACAACCAGTCTGGCATATGAACAGCTGGGGCTTGCATGTCATACAACACTTTATTTATGAATTTTAGTTTATTTAGTAATTTTAGTTAGAAATTTAACTTATGACCACTGTCTTGAGCTATGACCTGAATACTGTCTGCTTGTGCTTTCAGATGATCTCAGATACAGATTTAATCCTTACAGAGTTGTGGAAGAAACATTACAGCATTCTTTCCTGTGTGGAGTTAATTGAGAAATCCTGGGCCAGTGTCTAAGGTCACTGATGTCTACCTGTGCAGAGGAGAGGGACTTTGAAGACTGTGTAGAGAAGCCTGAGCTTTTTTTTTTCTATTTTTAAATTGAGTTTATTGGTACCTTTTATATATATATATTACAATCATTTTCATTATTGGGAATTTGTACCTGTACATGATCATCTTAATTCTTATTCTTTCCTACTCCCCCACCCTGCTTTAGCCCCTCCACCCCTATATACATAAGCTTTGTTTCTATTTTTTTCCTCTTTACCTTTCAATTGTTTCTTTCCCTTCTCTGATTCCCCCACTAGTTCCCCTTCCCCTTTGAAGATTTTCTTCCTATTTCACAAAACCTATTGTAAAATTTGGGCCTTCTGTACACTTTCCATTTTTCACACTAGAGAAATGATATGGTATTTACACATGTGTCCTATTTATCTCACTATGAATATAAGCTTGATGTGCATCCATTCAGCCATAAAGAATGATCAATTAGAGCCTGAGCTTTTGACTGACCAACCCAGTTACAACCGCCCCTTGGAAATGCATTGTGTTTAGAAGTCAGGGGTCTATTGTTCTGCTGGTTGGGGGAAAAGATATAATACAAAAGAAACAGTAGTGTTAGTCAGGAAGTCTGGAGAGAAATAACTGAGAAATTCTTGGTGCCTGTGGGACTCTGAAGAAAGGAATATTTCACTTGAATGCACATAGTCTCATATTTAAAATAATGCATAGTTCTCTATGTGCCATTTTACTCTCCACCTTGGCTTCCAATACTAATGGAAATGTCATGAAGGTTGGTGGTTTGAAGAAAGCAAGGAAGTGGGATTCTTTTGCACCTGCAGTGAATGCAAGGCAAGGAAATGAGGAGAAGCAGAGGAGCTGACATCTAGGGAGAGGAGTTCAGTGTTCAGGGTAAGCGGAAGCTGAGTTTGAGCAGTGACAGCACCATGCTCAAATATTTGCCAGTATCACATGGAAGCACTGGCCTTCCACAGGTCAGCAAAAGGCTGCTTTGAATAAGTTTTGTTTACATGTTAAGAGAAATGATAACTTTTACTGTTGTAGGGATTGTTGTATAAATTTTTGTGCATTTTTGTCTCCTAAAATCTTTGTACCTTGTCACCTCTTTTTACCTAATTGGGTTGTGGCCCAACCAAATTTTCATTTTCTGTTGCCAAGACTTTTGTTTCTAATTCTTAAATAGCCCTTTAAAAATTCATTTTATCAGTACATTTTATATACACATCATGACCACACTTGACATTGAGAATTTGTACCATTATATGACATGACTGAATTTTTAAATTTTCCACATTTCCCTACCCACCCTGCAGCCCCACAACTTATATACATAGCTTTAGTTCCTTTTCTTACCATCAAATATTTTCTTTCCTTTCTTAACTTATTCCTACCTCCTTCTCTCTTTGAATATTTTCTATTTCCCAATGTCTATCATACATTTTGGGAATCATTTACATCTTCAGTTTCTCATACCAGAGAAAAGATATGGTATTTGCATAACTGTGTCCTATTTATTTCACATATAAGTATGTGCTCAAGGTATATCAATTTGAGTATAAAAGACTCAAATTTATCATTCTTTTTTTAAAAATTTATCATTCTTTATTGCAGAATAATACTCTGTCTTTACAAAAACCCCACATCTTCTTTAACCAATCTCTTGGTGGGCATTTGAGTTGTTTCCAAAATTTAATTATCACAAACTGAGCTGCTATAAACATGGGTGCACATATGTCTCTGTGATATGAATCTTTTAATTCTTTTCTGGTGTTCTTTCCTTAAAATATTTCTAAAGTACAGTATTCAAAAGGTTACTTGAGAGAATGAATAAATGGTGGGGATGCTTCTGGTAATAATGGTTTAATAGTTTTTAATCATCCATAATATAGAGGCCAAAATCTGGAACATATTCTCTAATCTATAGATTAAAGATTCTAGAGAAATGGATAGAAAGATATAGTGGGTGTCTGCAATACAGTTTGGGCACTGAGTGTGTGGGTAATGTTGCTGTTTATATGGTTCGGACACAGAACTTGTTTCGACTTTTCATCTCTCTTAGAAAGGAGGCCACATTTTATTCTTATATGCTTGGTCATGTTTTGATTCAGTAGCTTTCTCTTCCTCTTCCTTCATGGTTCTAGTGGGTCTGATAACCTCAGTACTTTTCCTAGATCAGGCAAATCCCAGGCATTATGAGCAGAGATTGGACCACAGATGAGGATGGGAAGCAAGACAGGCCAATTGATTACTGACTTAAAAGGAAGACCCTGGAAAAGTGAAGGAGTTTGAGAGAGACAAAGGGATAGGCTTCACTAAAGTTAGATTCACTTCTGGGTTGATTATCTTCTATCTATCTATCATATCTATAAATCTATCTATCTCTATCCATCTGTCTACAACTGCTGAAGGTAGGGTATTTGGTAATGCTGGGCCTATGTCATTCCAGTCTAAGCAGTCTAAGCAGACTCGAGTGTAAATGCTATCTAGACTTGAGGTTTACAGAAAGCAGCTGGAATAGTAACACATGAGAATTAAATGAGACTACAGATTACAATACATTCTCATCCATCAGAAGTCATAAGCTCCTGCGGATGTTCACTGAGAAAGTAAACTGACTTCCAACAGGATTCAGAGGACACCCAGGAGCAAGGATTTATTTTAGGAAGTGTTTATGTGAAAGAGAAATGTCATTTGCTACTGTTTCACTAATCTGGTTTATATCAAAGGAGGAAAGGGTGTACATTTGCCTTGTTACATCTCTATGGAACATTTAATAAAAAATACTAGAATATTTCTATTAGAGGATCACATTCACAGTTCTTTAATATTTTTCCATTCTTTTCTGGTTCCAACAGTGTGCAGTGAAATTGGCAAGCATTTTTCCTCAGGGCTGTGTGTGAACGTGCATGGTTACTTTATTGTAGAGTAGAACAGAGTACAAAAAATAGATCAGTACAGGTAAGCTAATCTAATTTTGACAAAGATGCAAAACCAACTTAATGAAAGAAAGGTGGCCTTTTAAATAAATGATACCATTGTAGTTGAATACTCATAGAAAAAATGTTGATATTTATTTAAATCTCATACCTTTTGCAAAATGCACTCAAATGAATATGGAAATATAAAAGTAAACTATAATATTTAAAAATTAAATGCAAAACTGAAATATAAAACACAAAATTGTAAGATTTCCAGAAAAACTAGGGAAAATTTCAGTGTCTGGCAGTAATTTGGATCTCAGGCTTAACACCAAAATCATGATTCATAAATGGAAAAAGGAAATTACAATTTCACTAAAACTAAAAACTTATGTTTTATAAAAGACCTAATTAAGACACATAAGGAATCCTATATTTTATACAATCCCCCATGAAGTGAACTCTATATCATGGATTCTCTGTGTGTCTGATTGTGAGGAGTAAATAGAATGGACAGAAACTTTTTTTTCCAACAGTAGTCTCTTTTTTTTTTCCCAACAGTAGCCTCTTCTATTCTGTGACTCACAGAATGAACTGAGTGCCTATTTTCAGTATCACATCCTGAATCTGATCAGCACACGAAGAAATACGGCAAAACGGAATAGCTACACTATACGTATCCTTCCTTCAATCACATGTTGTAGAGAGAAATATCCAGAACAGACATCCTCGAGCTATACTTTAAAATTCAAGGGATGGTAGGGAGTAGGGAGATATGATACATTCGTGTATCTGTTTCTTGAACTAGTGTAGGTCCTAAATGTACCTTGTAACATTGCAATCCTTATATTTTCCCATTCAGCGTTGATTTCCAGGGCTAGCTATGACATTAGATTCTCTGTTAGCAGCATTTGAGCATGATGTGCCTGTGTGCAGCCCAAGATCACAGATTCAGTCAGTTAAGGAAAGAAACTCAGACATACACTTGGCCAAAGCTTTGCAGTTGGTTCTACTATGTAGATGGGTGAGGATCCTTGCAGCCTCTTGCAGCCCCTACTCATTAAGACTGAAAGGCCAGGTGCTGACTGATATCTAGTGGAGGGTATGGGAAATGGCAGTATAGAAAATTTTGGGCAGTGTGATGTGGAACCTCCAACTTTTTCTTGGAGGCTTCATATGTATTAAATCCTACATGCCCTAAAGTGTCCCACTCTAAAGGCATCACGCTCTCCCAGGCGCTCAAATTAAATCTTTGTTTGCAGGCACTTTTGGTCTTTTTGCCTCTCATCATCTGACCAGGCCTTGGTGTACAGCATTGAAGCAGAGCAGCTCTCTTGTGGAAAGGAAAGATGAAGATCTCTGTTCTAGTGTTAGCAAACTCCCAGTAGTGCAGGTTCTCTCTAGGTAATTCTTCCTTGAAAACTTACCATCACCTCTGTTTGTCTTCCAGGAACTTCTGTGAAGTCAGTCCTCTGGCTGTGCTAAATATTGGTCAGCACTCTTGGCTTTATGAAAACTGTCTTCTTCCTTCAGTTCACTGGGTGCTGAGTTATGCTCCCCTCCTCCACCCAAGAGTTTTCAGAGGAAAAGTCCCACAAGGTGGTTCTTTATGTTCATTGTCATAATCAAGTTCCTCGTTTCTCAGTTTTGCACAAAAGATTTCCTATTTCATCTCAGCCTATCTGGATCTAATCATTAATAAGCTGATCACCTACAAAAATTCTAAACCAATTCAGAAAAGAAAATCTAAGCCTTTCTTGAAGAGGGAAGTAATGCAGGTTTTCTAGATCAATGTTCTGTTATTTAAATAAAAGAAGACCTTCCACTTGAAAAAGTTGAATATAATCAGATCCACCCCTTTTGATCTTGACGTTTTCAGAGTCATGAATAAAGCGTTGTACTAAGGCAGAATGAAACTTGTGCTTTCCAGACATGACCAGGAAAGGTCAAAGTCAGCAAGCCAGAATGAATACATTAAAATAATCTATTTAGGATTAGTTGTAGTTCCTGTTAGTACAGCATTTAGCAGTTGGGTTAGGGGAAGTGAAACTGTATTTATGAAATTAACCAAAACTTTCTGACTAGTAGTTTAGCATAATCAGCTTCATGCTTTGAAAGAGCTTATTAAAGTCATTGTACATTTATTTTTTTAAATATAAGGAATGTGGATATATGAACAGATTTCATATATGTCAAGTACAATAATATTGCTATTTGAAATAAATATGTCACATTAAACTTTTATAGACTTACAAAATTATACTGTAGTGAACTTCTTACACAAGAAATTTAACCAAATTACATTAATTCATTGTCATCACAACCCAGACAGAATTCAAGGAAGATGTTGTACTTAAGAAATCCATTTTAGTTTTAAATATAGCAGAAGGTTATTACTGGAAGTACTAATCATACAGAGAGCACACACACACACACAAACACACACCACACACACACACAAACACACACACACAGAAAGAAAGAAAGAAAATAATATCTTGTTCCTGGTCTTGAAGTGGCTTTAATTTATACTTTGAAAGATAACTTTCTCCCCTGATTGATCCAAATGTTATTCATGCAATAAAAAACATCATCTTTACTTGTACGGTTGTAAAGAAAGAGACATTATTTTGCTTATTCATTAAAGAATTCACTAAAGTTGATCTAATTAAATAAGTTCAGAGGCTTATGCATTGTCAAATAGAACAGACATTGCATGAAAAAATATCTGAATGTAATCCAAAACACAGAACAGGCCTGTGGAAGCATCCAGCCTTGTCTTTTATCTAAACATTTCAGTTCAGAGTTTTAGTTGGGGCTCCTGCTTCTCGAGGCTGTCTGGAGGGTACCCCTCTATTTCTTCAAGTAGGTCAGAGTTGCCTGCAAGAGTTCCGCACATGGAAATGAATGTTTAACTAGCAAAAAGCTTGCATAATTTATCAGTAGAAGGTGATCAAAGTTAAGCTTTCTTTTGGGATGACTTTATAACTCAATAAAAAGTTCACATTATCTCATTAGCCTTTTATCATGAGCGTGTCTCTGTCTATACCTACTCTTTTTCTCCTTCTCCACTCCTCTCTGTTACTCATTAGGAGACAATGAGTTTCATTGGCCCATTTTCTATTAACCAAGTAGTCCAAGTAGTTCAGGATATTACATTGGAGAACACTAATGCCAGGATATAGTAATCTAATATACTTTTAAGAAAATACATACCTAAATTCATGTCATGTGGGAAATTTTATGCCAGTGAACCCATAGTTTTCTGGAATAGTTTTACATTTTGCTTTCAGAGTTTATGCCAGAAATTCGGTGTCAAGGTGCAAGTCTATATTCCAGCTTCCTGTTTCATGACAGTTGGAGAAGTGCACTTGGCAAAACCCCTACCTTACTTTGTATCCTGATTCTGCCATGTTGATGAATCACTTTTCATATGGCTGGAAGACATAATTGAATAGTGTCTTGGAATAAAACAGTGACATAATGCCTAACATTTAATCCTTGCTATGAAACATAATTCAGTGTATTTAATAAATTTGTACAAATGAAATGTATTCAGGTACTTTAGGATAAAAGCTTGTTTTTATCTTGTATATGCATCGACTTGCATACAATTTTTCTTTACTTATCAAAAGATTACTTTGAATGAGCATGTATTCTCATAAAAAGTACCCAAACATTTTAACTCCCAGTACCAAAAAACAGTACACAAACTACATTTAATATACAGGAACACTGGACTATCTTAAACTTGTGAGTCTTCTAAATTAGTGAATAAATTATCCATTTTTATTATAATAATTATGCACAAATTTATGTTTAAAGACATTTAAATAGTTCAGTCTTTTTAATTAATGAAGCAGAACATTTTCAACAACTTCAAATGTATAGTCAGAACATTATTTTCTGAAATGAATAGCTACATGGTCCTTCTTTGCCTAAATTAGGATGACCTAAAAACTTCTGAGCTCTAACTTTCTGGTTTTATGCTATTAATATTTTTAAATATAGAGACATACTAGAAGGAACAATAAAAATATCTCCTCAAAGAAAATGTTAGGCATTCTTAGTAATTTGGTTTAAATTGTGCATGAAAAGAACTAAATGCCATTTTAAAAATGCTAAAATGAGATGTCATTATATGAAGGAATAAGAACTCAATATGGTAGCTTGGTAAATATCTAGGTCAAGTGTGGAAAACTTGTGGGAGGGAAAGTGTTGATTTGTCATTTTCAGTTCAAGAATTATAACTTTGGACAGAATACCCGGAAATCAGCTTAAATTGTTATGACAGAGCAGGAGAAGAGAAATATCCTTTAGTTTTTCTCCAGATAATATTTTATACATGTAATACCATCAGAAGATGAGCTACACCATGTAAGTAAATTTTCTGGATAAGTAAATCTAAATATTTAGCCATAGTTGAGTTTAAAAATTCTATATGTTTTCCTTATCTTTTTTCAATAGTGATAAATTAAATTGATTATTTCTAGCTCATTTTCTCAGTATCATTAGCATTTGATCTCTGAGGACTTCCAGGACTGTATGTAATACACTGTACCACCTGGTCCTGCCACATTCCAAAATTGCATTAACTTTCCCCCGTAATGTTCTTTCTCCTTTAATTAATATCATAGTTATTTGCAGTAATAAAGTACTAAAGGATACAGCTTAGAATACTCAAATTATGACATTTGTATAAATATAAAATAGATTCCTATCATAGATTTTATAGTTCACTAATTAATGTGTGAACAAGGCAGACGTTCCAGTTTGCTCATTGAACACACATGTGTGCGGGCAGTAAGGAATGAGTATTTATAAACTTCATCAATACCCACAAGGGAGAAGTTGATTTCCCACCTCACAAGGATATTTTCTATTACTGTCAACTTCCTGTAATTTGCATAGTTGTAAAATAATTCAAAGAAAATGAAAGACAGAGAGAAACCCAAGGAGAGAGCAGGAGACACTCAGCAACTTTCTTTTAATCTATTTCAGTCATTTCCATCTGTTTTTTAAAAAATAAAAGAATTAAAAATGTTTCTTTTGTGGCTAGTTTTGTTTTATTTTCCAAAAATTATTTTACTACTACTATTAATAATAATAATCCTTTCTAATAACACCAGAAAGTACTACTACTATCCCCTTGTATTGATGTACTTTCTCTCATAGGTAGTGTGTAGTGGCATGTGACCCTAGGTAATTAGGATCCCTTTGTGTGTCTATTTTCTGATCAATTTGAAGATTTTAGAAGGGCATTTTTTTTATTTTTTTATTTTTTATTTTTTTTTTGCTTTTTGAGGCAGGGTCTCGCTTTGCAGTTCAGGCTGGCCCTGAGCTCACTATGGTGCCCAGGCAAGCCACTGCGAACTCAACAATCCTCCTGTCTCTGCCTTCCGAGTGCTGGGATTACAGGCGTGAGCCACCACACCCGGCATTGTGGTATGCGGTGTTGATTGTTGGTGGGCGTGTCTCCACGCCCAGCATTATATGTGGTTACCGGGGATCGAACTCAAGTCCTTGCGCGTGTGAGGCAGGCGCCGGAACCACTGAGCTAACCCTCCGGCCCCTAGAAGGGCATATTTAATTTTAATGGACTCTGAAGTTTCTGGAAAGCTTATACTTCATTTTGCTATTTGCCCTAAATGAAATGAAATGATTCCTAAATTGCCACAGACAATCACATATATAAGACTCTAAACCCACTAGTCTTACTTAGACATGATTCACTCTACTGACCTTGGATCAACACTTCGTTGGGTCAGGCCAGGTCTTTCTTATCAATTAATAGGAAGGACATTGCAGTGAATGCTGATTTTAATTAAACACTTTGATTTGAGTAGGATGGTACCTAATTTTGGAATAAATTTGTAAAATGTTACTACATTCATGAAATGCAGATTATGACTGGTCTGCTCCATAGTATTTAAATGGTAGATATAACTTATATTTTAAAATTAGGTATGTTTCTAAAGGAGAATAACAAAATTGGGCTGAAATGATGCATCAACTTCTACAGGAAATCAATATGATCAGATCCTCCCACGGAAAGAATCATATTGTATTAGCTTTCCAGTTACAGGAACAACATATCTGACAAACACAATTTAAAAGAGGAAAGGTTTCATTTGCTTCACAGTTTCAAAGGATTCAGTCTATGGTTGATGGTTCCAAGCCAGAAAAGGCATGCTGAAAGGTTGTGACTGAGCAAACTGTTAATCCCAGAGCAACAAGGATGAAGAAAGCCAAGGAAGGATCTGAGGTTAATAATACACCATTCCAGGTTCTCCCACTTTAACCCACCTTTTCTGACCTGGGCCCAGCTCCTAGTACCACACTTAGCTCAAAACTCATCTGTGGATCAATCCCGTGATCCTATCAGTTTCAAAAACCCTCATTTTTTGTAAAGTGCCATTACTCTGCCATAAAGAATGACAAGTTTGTGTCATTTATACTCAAATGTGTGTACCTTGAGGACATACTCATAAATGAAATAAATAGGTCATAGATGTGTAAATACTGTATCTTTTCTCTGATAGGAGAAACTGAAAATGTAAATGAGTTCTATAATGAAAGATAGATATTGTAAAATAGAAAATACTCAAAGGGAAATGGAGGTAGGGGTAAGTAATGAGGGGAAAAATTATGATAATAAAAAAAAGAGAAACAAAGCTTATTTGTATAGGGGGGTGGGAGGTTTTAGGGTGGGTAGGAGAATGGGAAAAATGAGAATTAATTCATGCCATATACTGGTACAAATTCTAAATGTTGAATGTGGTCATGATGTGTATATAAAATGTACCTATTTCACAAAAAATAAAAAAACCCCTTGCCTCTGAAAATGTGAGATATCGGGAAACACTTTAAACTTCAACATAATAAATACTAAATTATTCCCTCTACCAGTGTTTGTCACAGTGTACTCTTTCAACCTATAAGAGCTTGTAAAATTTCTTTAAGTAACCATGAAGCAAAAGCATTTTTAATGATAATATTAAGACAGTATTTGCACTACATTGATGTATTGCTTTTTTACTACTGGGATAAAAAACCTGACAGTCATAACTTTAAAAGAGAGCCACTTCTTATGGCCCAGTTTTCAAAGGATTCAGCTTATAGTTGTTTGATCCAAGGCTTGAATATGTGGCAGAGGAAAGATGCTTTCTGCATGGAGCTAGAAAGCAGTGGGAAAGGGGAGGATTTGGGAACATAATATATTCTGGGTCACAGCCCCCATGACCCAATTCCAAATTGGGCCTTCCCTTTTAAAATCATAGTCAGCCATAACTTATCAGTGTATTAAACCACTGAATAATGTAGCATTCTCATAAACCGATCACTTTTCAAAAGCTTTGCCTATGAATAATGTGAGACTACTGAGGAGCATTTTAATATTAAACCACAATTGCCATCTTTGGTCCCCTCAAACCTCCTGTCCATCTCATGTAAAATGCCTATAGTCTAGTTCTAAAAGTTTAGTTTATTTTTATTGAAACAGGATCTTGCTTTGTAGTTCAGGCTGGCCCTGTACTCACTATGTAGCCCAGACTAGCCTTGAACTCATTCCTGCCTCTGCCTCCCAAGTGCTGGGATTACAGGTATAAGCCATCATGCCTGGCATTGTAATATGTAGTACCAGGATAGAACTCAAGACCTTGTGCTTGCCAGGCTGATGCTGGAACCACTGAGCTAAATTCCCACCCTCTATTTCTAAAAGTTGAAAAAGTCTTAATAGATCTAGCATTGCTGAAAAGTTCAAGTCCAAATTCTCTTCTGAGTCTCAAGTCCAAGTCTAAAGTCTCCTTTGAGAGTGCAAACTCTCAAGAGTATCAGATCAAAAAGATAAAAAAATACTGCCAACAATGTTGCAGAGTAAACTTTCCATTCCAAATGGGAAGAACAGTGGGATAGAAAGGAACTGAACTAAAGTATGACTAAAATTCAGCAGGGAAACATGAAACCTTGTAACTTCAAGTCCAGTAGCTGGGGTAAGTTGTGCTGAGATGTCAGTTCTAAAGGGCTTGGTCCAACCCACCTCTATGACCTTGTTCATTGTACCTCAAATTGCTTCTCTTTGTGACTCACTTTATGCAAGATTGACAACTTTTCTCAGCAGATATTTGGTTTTCCTAGCATCTCCAACCTCCTGGGTCCTATGTGGCCTCCTGGGCTTTCTTTTGACATATGGGTGGAAGTCTCCATGATGCACAATTATTGCATTACATACATTTTAAAACCAGCACCATACAGATGAGAGCAAGGTTTGCTATTAACTCAAGCGGTAACCAAGCCCCCTTGGCTAAAGTGTCCTCTGTGTGCCTGAATGGCTAGTCTCAGGGAAAAATTTCCTTAGGGGCCCCTGAAGGAGCAGGATGCCCTGGAGCTCTCTTCCAAAGAACAGCCTTCAAAAGGACTTTGGTAGGTCTGGCCAGTTCCTGAGATGGCTTCAAGCCATCTTTCCTGTTGCAATGATTGCAAGTATGTGGCGTCTTGTTAATGAGAATCTTTCAGCAACCATGTTATATTTTACCTTCCTTTTGTGGGTGCTTCTTCCAAACTTCTTTTTTGGCTTTGATTTTTGAGCCTGATTTTCACCTGCCTAAAAGCAGTGTGCAGTACATGTGTCATAGCCTGGGGGTTGGGTTGCCATGGAATTGTCTCTGACAGATTACTCTGCCATCTTTAAATTCATCCTTACATAGAGACATAGGATCTGAGGAAAATGTAGAGAAATTCTTTGCCAGAAGGCAATGCACATGGCTTATACCTCACTTTTTTTTTCTGATATAGTCTTTATGTCCAACTGAAATCTTAGGAATCTGGCCTTTCTTGTCCATGTTCCTATCATATTCTCCCCTTCTAGATTCCCACCCAGAATCACTGTCAGTATAATAAGGCTTCTGTAGTCCACATCTCCAAACCTTTCCAAATTCCTCCCACAAACAAGTTTCAAAAGCTTCTAAATCACTTTATCAGAAACTGCATCACAGAAAGCCATACCTAAGGAAATGGCTTGCCCAATGGCAGCCAGGAAGTGGAGCGAGGGAGAAGAGAGGAGCTAAGGACAAGAATGTAGCTTTTTAGTTTAGGTTGCCGGTGACCCACTTTTTTCACCTCCTACCAGCGCAATGAGCCATGAACTCGTGAACAGATTAATCCATGGATGAGCACAGGGCTCCAACTATCTAGTCACCTCCTCAAAGCCCAACCTCAAATATATCAGACTTTGGGTAGATAGCTTAGATCTAAACCATCAAAATTGACTTCTATAGATGGCACAAGTCAGTGATGGATTAAACTTCTAATCATTTTAGCAAAAGGAAGATAGTACTACAAAGGTAGGGGAAAAGGTAGTTCTGTTTACAACTGGCTTTAAAGAGGAAGTAAAAATTATAAACTGCATTACTACTTGACTATGGAAATCTTAGTGGTGAATATGATCAAATAGGGAGCAGGCACGATGCATTGTTTCTTTGTACTGTGTGTGAATAAGTGAAAGTGTGATGTAAATATCATTTTGACTTGACAGAATGACTAACAGAAATTGCATATTCATACTTCAGTGCTTGATAGATATTTTCTGGGAAGTGAAGAAAATTATCTTTTTTCTGTGCATTGGAGATAAACCTAGGGCCCTGAGATACATCTCCAGCCCTATCAATAAAAATTATTAATAAGGTCTTTTGTGGAGTTTGTGTTGCAATATTGAAGGGGGAAACCTAGAACCTTGCACTGAATTGCATTACAACCCTTTTCCATCTTCTTTTTTTCTTTTTAATTTTGAGAGAGTCTCAGTAAATCTCTAAACTGCCCAGGTATGCCTTGAACTTGCAATCCTCCTGCCTCAACTCTCCAAAGGGCTGAGGTCACATGCATGAGTCATCACATCAAACTAACAACTTGACCTATCATTTTAGGAAAACATTTCACTAACTTTTTTTTTTTTTTTTTTTTTTTTTGAGACAGGGTCTCACTTTGTAGTTCGGGCTGGCTCTGAGCTCACTATGTAGCCCAGGCAAGCCTCGAACTCAGCAATCCTCCTTCTCTGCCTCCCGAGTGCTGGGATTACAGACATGAGCCATCACACCCGGCACTGTGGTATGTGGCATTGATTGCTGCTGGGCGTGAGTCTCCACGGCCAGCATTGTATGTGGTTTCTGGGGATCAAACTCAGGACCTTGCGCTTGCCAGGCAGGCGCCAGAACCACTGAGCTAATTCTCCGGCCCATGACTAACTCTTGCTAATGACAAAATTCAGACTGTTACATAAATTGGAAATTTGAAAATTTTTGTTGTCATGATATTAAATGTGCTTCTAAAAATAACATCACATAATAAATAAGTAAAAATTTGGAAGATTAGTTTAGCTGAGTGACCAATGATCTTCAAGCTATTAAAGTGTGATGTTACAAATTCCTGGATAAAGTGGATTCCAGTATATGTTAAACCATTTTCACATGGATATTAGTGAAAGGGATATGAATATGGATTTACATTCTATATTATAATAAATCCTTAAAAACTGTTGTTACATTTTGATTTAAGATCAAGAAATATCCTCCACTATTTTGAAAGTTGATTAAAGTACTTCTGACGTCTTTTTTTTTTTTTTTTTTTCCTTTTTGAGACAGGGTCTCGCTTTGTAGTTCAGGCTGGCTCTGAGCTCACTATGTAGTCCAGGCAAGCCTCGAACTCAGCAATCCTCCTGCCTCTGCCTCCCGAGTGCTGGGATTACAGGCGTGAGCTACCACGCCTGGCAGTACTTCTGACTTCTTAATAACATATCCCAATAAATTAACCGTAGAATCATATCTGAGAGTCTAGCTCTTGTTTTAGACAGAATTAAAGAGACTTTCAGAAGGGTAAAACGTTGCTGCTCTTTTCAATATATTTATGCCTTAGAAAATATAGGATATTTTTAAGAGTGAAATTATCTTAAAATTATCATTGCTTTTCCTAAATGTGTGAATAAATATTTTAACCTTTGTGCACACTATGGAAATACTAATACTTTTAACCTACATAAACAAAGACTTTTGCATACTGTGGAAAAGTGTAATGGAGTCAGAAACGGTAGCTTGACACTAACTGCTTCTTTCGTTGAGTCATTCTTTAATGTTATTTCTTCATTAATTCATCACCACAAAGTATTTATTTGTGCCTGCCTTGGGACTAACTCTCATTTGGAACCTAAAGTAGTGGATGTAACAGATAATGTTTTTCTCCCATAGAATTTAAATTCTGGTAACGAGACCCATCGGAAAGGTGCAGTTTTACTGGAGGCAGGGAATTTTGTTTGGAGTTACATTATATTTGAGTTTCTTGTTCAATATCCAAATGGAGCTATGATATATGAGCCTAGAATGTGAGCACTTTTATACTTACTTCCAATTTTTTAATTGAAAAAAATCACAGTGGAATATTTAAAATTAAGTACAGTGGTTCCTCAGCTCATGATTGCATTTCTTTGTGAAGAATTTGGTTCTCCAACAGAAACATTTGGCATAATTTTGTTTTTTACTGCAAACTCCACCTGAGGTGATGGAGACGACCACAGGCATCTTGGCAGAATCACGAAATGAATTAGCTCCTGAACCGAGGCACCACTGTATGGTATTTATGTTTTAATGTGCTTCATACTGAATTGAAACTTTGAGAAGTTCAAATTCCTCTTTTGTTCCCTAACAGTCAGGCTTGTGGCAGTCATGGTGCAGATACTATTACAATGACTTGATATTTAACATTTTAAATGCATAATAGTGATCCTATTAATCATTTTAAATTTTTCCTTCTGCCACATAAATTATAAATGTGTTCTAGAATGCATGATTGACATAGTAAAATAGTAAATATTCAAAGGGTAATGGAGTTTAGAGGTAAATAATGAAGAAAGAAAAAATTGATGGTTAAAAAAGGAAACAATGCTTGTGTATATAGGGGTGGAGGGGAGGTAGGGTGGGGGAAAATGAGAATTAAGTTCTGTCATATACTGGTAAACATTCTCAATGTAATTGAATGTAATTGTGATGTGTATATATAATGTACCAATAAAATGTACCAATAAAAACGAAGTCAAAACAATAAAAAGTCTATCTATTTATCTATAGATAGATATAGAGATATGTATAAATATATATAAAATTTTGGCTGGGGATCTAGTTTTGTGGTTCCATAATCTCCTTTGCAAGCCCAAGGTCCTGGTTCAATCCCCAGTAACCACATAGCACAATGCCAGGCAGGGTGACTCATGCCTGTAATCTTAGCACTTGGGAGGCAGAAGCAGGAGGATTGCTGAGTTTGAGGCTTGCCTGGGCTACATATAGATATATGTTTTTCTTTTTCTAAAGATATTTAAAGAGTTGAATAATTAAAAATATCTATGTAGGTTTTTTTTTTTTTTTGAGACAGGGTCTCACTTTGTAGTTCAGGCTGGCCCTGAGTTCACTATGTAGTCCAGGCAAGCCTTGAATTTAGCAATCCTTCTGCCTCTGCCTCCCGATTGCTGGGATAACAGGCATGAGCCATCACGCCCGGCACTACATAGGTAGTTTTAATCTAAAGTATTATTAGAATGTAAGTAAAAGAGTCATTGGGGACAGACACTTCTCAGAGGCAGAAATCAAAGCAGCCAAGAAACATATGAAGAAATGCTCAACATCTCTGGTCATTCGAGAGATGCAAATGAAAACAACATTGAGATTCCACCTCACTCCACAAAGAATGGCTGCGATCACAAAGTCAACCAACGATAAATGCTGGCGTGGCTGTGGGGAGAAAGGAACCCTTCTCCAC
>PVIC010033425.1:0-20075 GCA_004025085.1 Thryonomys swinderianus
CACACACACACACACACACACACACACACACACACACACAGCTGCCTTTGATGTGACTGCCTGGGAACTCATAACATCAATAATGCAATAATGCTACTTTTAAATCTAAACAATTGTACTTCACAGTTAGGAAACCACCTCTTCTCTCTCCTCCTCAGAAATAAAAAGTTATTAGTTTCCTGCTTTTGGGAAAAAAATTATACTATGTACAGAGTGGAAATATTTCTGAAAGCATTGAATTCTCATCTAGGTACCCCAATTGAACTGAAGTCCCACATTCTAGTAGCCCTTTAACTTCTTATAACACCTACCTCTATATTTCATATTTGCATTTCAGTAGCATATAATTATAAAATACAGTAACTGTGACTAAGACAAATGAGGACAGGAAAAGAATGTTCAGCTGTCAAAGGAAAGATTGGCATTGTCTTTTAAAATGATAATTATGAAAGAAAACCAACCCACGTTTACTGTGATTACACCACTGTAAGGTTGAAGAATGCATCTCCATCAGGAAGTTCAAAATATTTATAAAGACACTTTAGTCTGTCTCTCACTTGGGTTTTCAGCTTCGAAAGGACAGGAACTATTTTTTCTGACTTATATTTGACAACACCAAGATAAGTACAAAATAAGCTTTCAGTGTCTATCTAGTGAATAATAGATGGGCGGATGGATGGATAAATAGGTGGATTGGTGTATGGATAGGTGTGTACACGGATGAATGAATAGGTGAGTGCATGCATGGATGGATGGATGGATGGATGGATGGGTAGATGTGGATGTGGACATAGATACCTGGGTGGGTACCTTAGCAATAGGGTAATAAGACGATGAAAGTCAAGTTAATGGTGGAATGGTTAAATAAAGCATTAGTAATGGAACTATATTGGCAAATTACTTTGGCTTCTTTGTTTTCATTAGATAGTATTTATTATTTATTTAATACTAACTTTAAATATTAAAACATAATCTCCTTTTAGAAAGGGGGAAGACTCAGCACACTGCATGCTGATGTAGTGTACTTTGGCATACAGAAATAAAGAATTAGTCTGCAACCACCATTCAGCTACAAAAAGCCAAGGTAAAAGCAATGGAAATGTATAAATTCATCAAGTTCATGAATAAGGTAAACAAGGATTTGCTCCCAATATCTAGGAATAATAGAAAAGAATTACTTACTCAAAAAGTGTTCATAAACAATATACTTTAATAATTCAAAACTGTGACTTTACAAGAAATATCATATATTAACTTTTAATGTGACCTGGGAGAGAAATTCTAGCTTTCCATTGTGCATACCTTATAGCAGGTTGACAGTAGAATCTTGCAGTAGGTGGTTCATGACCATGATTAATGGTTTCTTACCTTCTAGAGCCTCTAGCTGTATAAAATCTACATATATTCTTCCTTTATTCATGTATGCACACACATGGGCACATACATGGTTCTCAAAGCAGCAGACCAAACTGAAGCAACCAAGAGCCAATAACACCTGGGCTTTCTATAGCATGAAGAAAATTGTTGTTTGCTTTTCACATTTTTCTACATATGTATTTCATCTATATTTCTGCTCTTGCTTCAAGTGAGAAACAACAGACCAAGGCTTTCTATTTTATTATTCTAAGAAACATACTAGATTGTGGAAGTTTATGACCAAGTTTACAAAGTCCCCTCAGGAAAGAAAAAAATTCAACAGAAAATTTCCACACAAACCATGGTAGTAGGTCAGAACTCAGTTTTCCAGTATTCCAAGTACTGATGGCAGACCACTGAAGACTAAAAAAATTATCTATCCAAAAGAAGCAATGGCTTTTATATGTCCAGGTTCCACTAAAAAAGAGAAATTCTGATTATAAAAGTATAGTAAAGTTTGCTGGTTTAAAATTAATTTAATTGAAAGAAAGGATAATATGCATAAAGCCTGAATTCAATCCTTAGTACCACACAAAAAGAAGAGTGTATGTTAACCCATAAAGACACTAAGATAAAACTGCAGCAAAAATATTTACAGTGGATTTCCCTCTAAATTCATGAACAAGACAAGGATGTTCACTATTACCACTCCTATTCAGTGTAGTTCTGGAAATAGAGCAGTCAGGCAAGAGAAAGAAAAGGAATACAGATAGGAAAGGAAGAAGTTAAATTATTATTCACAGATGAGATGATACTTTACATAAAAGACCCTCAAAATTTCACCAACAGATTTCTAGGTTTAATAACCAAATCCATTAGCATAATTGGATACAATGTCAACACACAAAAATCAATAGCATTCCTGCACACAAATAGTGAATTCTCACAGAGTGAAATTAGTGAAATGATACCTTTCACAATAACATAAAAAAATGAAATGCTTAGGAATCAGTCTCACAAAGGGAGTAAAAGATCTTTACATTGAAAATTGTAGTACCCTGAAAAAAGGAGATGAAAGAGTATATCAGAAAATGGAAAGATATCCCTTGATGTAGGTAGGAAGAATGAACACAGTCAAAATGGCCATACTCCCAAAATTGTTACACAGACTTAATGCAATCCCAATCAAAATCAAAATATGATTAGCATACCTCACAGAACTAAAGAAATCATTCCTAAAATTCATTTGGAATCAGAAGAGACCTAGAATAGTAAAAATAATTCTGGGCAACAAGGACAAGGCAAGAGGTATTACAATTCCTGACTTGAAATTATATTACAGAGCTTCTGTGACAAAAACATCATGGTATTGGCAAAACAAAAGAAAACAAAACAAACAAAAACACCACACACACCAGACCTGAAGATCACTAGAATAGACTAGAAGACACAGAAAGAATCTAAAACACATCCAGTCACATTATCTATGAAAAAGAGGGCAAACATCTTCACTGGAAAAAAGATAGCCTCTTTAGTAAATGATGCTAAAAAACTGGCTTTCTACATGCTGAAAACTAAAACTAGACCCATGCCTCTCACCATGTACTAAACTAAAATCAAAATGGACAAAAAAGCTAAATATTAAAACAGAAACACAATCTGTTGGAAGAGAGGATAGGTAGAATGCTTGAGGACATAGGAGCATGCAAAGCCTTCACATAAACAAAAGACAGAATACACAGGAAATACTACAATGAATCAACAACTGGGACCTTATCTTACTAAAAAGCTTTTGCACAGCAAAAGAAACCACCAACAGAGTGAAAAGACAACCCACAGGGTGGCAAAAAAACTTTAGCTAGTGGTTTCTCAGACAAAGGACTCATATCTAGAACATGTAAAGGATTGAAATAAGTCAGCTGCAATAAAATTTAAAGACTCAATCAAAAAAATGGGCACTGAGATGAATAAACACTTCTCTGATGAAGAAGTAGAAACAGCAAATAAATACATGAAAAAATGTTCAACATCACTGGTCATTCAAGATATGCAAATTTAAAACAAAACAAAATGCTGAGGTTCCATCTCACTCCAGAAAGAATGGCCATTATCAAGAAATCAGCCAACAACAAATGCTGGCAAGGCTGTGGGGGTAAAAAGAGCCTTTTCCATTATTGGTGGGAATGTAGCCTGATGCGGCCACTGTGGAGATCAGCATGGAGATTCTTCAGAAAACTAGGATTAGAGGTCCCATTTCACCCAAGTATTCTGCTTCTGGGTACCTTCCCCAAAGAATTAAAAGCATCACACCACAGTGATATATGCACATTCATGTTTATAGTAGCAGTTTGAAATAGCTAAATCTTGGAAACAGCCTAAATGCCTGTCAACTGATGAATGGGAAAAATATGTGATTTTTTTAATACAATGAGCACTGTTCAGCCATATAAGATAAACTTGAGACATTTCTAGGTAAACAGATGCACCCCGAGAACATATTCTTGGTCAGGCTGGCCCTGAGCTCACTATGGTGCCCAGGCAAGCCACCACGAACTCAGCAATCCTCCTGTCTCTGCCTCCTGAGTGCTGGGATTACAGGCGTGAGCCACCACGTCCAGCATTGTGGTATGCGGTGTTGATTGTTGGTGGGCGTGTCTCTACGCCCAGCATTATATGTGGTTACCGGGGATCGAACTCAGGACCTTGAGTTCAAGGTTTGCCTGGGCTACATAGTGAGCTTAGGGCCAGCCTGAACTACAAAGTGAGACCCTGTCTCAAAAAAAAAAATCCCATTTATTTTTATCCCATCCACAAATGTGTATACAAGAGCAGGAGAGAGGAATCTTTGCTATGGGAACCTTAGCTGTGCAACTTAGGTTTCTGTGTCTCCAGCTGACACAAATACTCTCTTCTGTTTACTCTTTCTGTTGGGACTCACTCTCTTCTTACCCTCCTCCTCTTCCTCAAGCTTTTCCTCCTCCTTCCATACCTCTTCTTAGTTTTCTTTATCAGTTCTCTAGCTCTCATCCTCAGTCTTTTCCAATTCTCTTTTTCCTTCCCCTTCAGAATCAGAAGGGCCAAACAAACATTATAATGAAGACATATCATGAGAAAATAGAAAGGTTCATCGGCCCAGAACTCAGAGAAAGTTTAGTCAGATTCAGTGCTATCAGGAGACTGGAGGATTCACAAAAGCTTAAAGAACAGCCATTTTTCTTTTCTACAACGTCAGCTGAAGTCTAAAAGAAATTGAGGGAATTACCAACCTCTTTGGCACTGGGTTGAGGATAACAAAGAGTGAGGAGAAGAAACCATAGTGTTCTGATAAACCTGACAGTTCTGAGGTTAGACCCTAGGAAAGCTTAGTCAAAGAAACTGCAGTTTCTCCCAGGACTAAAGAAGGAAACTGCTCAAAGGGGACAGCCCTTCCTAGGGTGATGAAGAGGTTATCTTTACATGCTTAATCTTTTTTTAAAAATGGACAATAATGAAAAGATTTCAGCATTGCGAGAATGAATGATTTTATTTCATTTATACAAGTTTATTTCAGTTCATTGGAAAGAGACTTTTGCATTATTGTTTGTTTCTTGGTAAGAATCTTTTGGGTCTATGTCTTGTACTCTGAGTAACTATTTAGAAGATAATGATGGGCAGTGTATTAGCTATTGTTATTCTTAAATTATTTTATAGGAAGTTTTGTTTTACTTCTTCAGATAAAAAAATATGATGTTCTCTGGTAACATTAAGACCTTCACACATACATTCACATTTTAGCTCATTGTTTATCCTTTCTTTTTGCATAGATTTCTTGCTGTTCCATTTGGTCAGAAAGAGTCCTTAATAGGCAAAGACAGGATCCAACCTTCCAGTGAAAATAACAGGATCCATGCTTTACAGGAGATTTCAGAGCTTTATGACAAATAATAAACACAAAGCCTATGTTTGCATAGCATGTGCAATTTTTGAAGTTATTTCATGATCATGCTTTCAAGTGGCAAACTTGATCCTGACCTGAGTTCTTTAAAATGAGACTTTTGCAAGTGTGGTTGTAAATAGAGGCCATTGCTGACAAAATGGAAAACAACAGAATTAACCAAAGGCACAATATTGATGTACAAAGTCTGTTTCTACTTGTATTCCTTAACCAAATGTAAATCACTAGAATGGTTTCACAGAATATTCTGTAGCCCTATCATGCATATGTAAATGTGTTCACCATACTGTGACTTCTGTGAACATCTTTTTAATACCCAGTTATGATTGGTCTGATCAACATAATGCCAAAAAGAACAGTCATCCTAGAAAACTTTGTTTAATCACTTAAATGACAAAATGAACCACAAGGGTCATTAGTAAAGCTATTGCCCCAAACTTGAGTTTTCACTGCATTTTGTTTTACCTTTGCCAGCTCAAAGAGTTGTATTATAAGTATTAATGATTGACATGAAACCAAACTGGTTTCAATGCAATCACCCACTCTTTTGTGCATTTGCTCCTATTACACTGCCTGTCTCCTTTGACACGCTTTATACCAATTTGAAACATTGCAGGAAAAGTAATTTTTAAAATGAAATCATTGTGGATATTCACTAATTAAAAGTAGAAGTTTCTTTATGTTAACTGAAGTTCTCAGTTATGTTTTTGTAAATTACATATTGGATATGGCTCCTTTCTCTTGACAGCAGCAGACTCCAGTAGTTACAACAAAGACTAACTCTTTGAAAGCCTAAAAATACTTAACATATGCCCCTTGCTGACCCTGGTGTATAATACTTCAAGTTTTAAAAATCTTATTTGGTGTGCTTCAGAAAGCCAGAGAGTGTATGTGAGGTATTCTCTCTCTTAGTTTCACACAGACCTATAAATACAGAAGCATTGTGTCATCTATAATATTATGAAAGTGTTGGCCAAAAGGCTAATAAAGAGGGTGGATGTAATTATTTTGCTATTTCTTTTAAAAATCATCTTTTTCAAGTTCCATTTAAATAAAACCATGACTTTTATAACTAGATACCAATTTACACCAATCACAGCAACTATATTCCAAATGAAATGAACTGCAGTATTTTCTGTCTGTGTCTGTCTCTGTCTCTCTGTCTGTCTGTCTGTCTCTCTTATACACACACACACACACACACACACACACACATTTTTTCACACTTTCCTGGAAGATCTCATCCATTCATTCAGGAACTGTTTGGTAATGCCTACTAGATGCCAGGCACCATGCTGAGCCCTGAGAAAGCAAAACAGAAGAACACAAGGCTCTTGCCCTCACTCAGCTTGCAGTTGAGTCCAACAGACACGTGGTAAATGATTAGTCATGTACAGTAAGCACCATTAACAGAAATACCTGTAAAGTATTAAAATGGTTTGGCAGCCAAGAAGAGAGTGAGCAGACCGAGTTTAAGTAGACTTCACAGAGAAATTTACATTTGGCTCGGGCTTTGAAGTCTGAGTGTTGTTTATAGCAAAGAATAGAAAAAGGGGAATTTTAAGCAGCAGGAACAACAGACAACAAAGTGAGACAAATGGCAGGTCTGAGATCTGCACACACATGAGCTGGAGTCCAGGGGAAGCAGAGAAATGCAAAGATACAGGCTACAGAAGGAGTTGGGTTCAGCCCTGCATCTTACTGAGGAGCTTGGGTTTTTTTTTTTAAAGTAAGGGTTAAGGATATTTCCTAAGCACAGAAATGACATGCTCAGCATTCTGGTTTGAAGCGATAAAGCAAGCAGGGCGAGAAGAAAGATCAGGGAGAAATAAACTGAAAGCAACAACTTCCTAGATTTATCAGTCTGTCTACCCACACCCAAGCATGAGCCCTCCCTGGCACCTTGAGGGAACAGGGCATCTATAAATGGAAAATATCTTGGGGCCTTAGTGAACTGGGGTAAGAATCCATGCACTCTGTTGGTTAGAAAATACAGAACAGTCTTAGCATGCCAATTTTACTTCCTAAGAGGCAAAATCCCTTCTCCTTTCTATTGTTCTTGTGTGCCTCAAAGTCTCTAGTACCCAGAGTGAGCCCATGCAAATGGTAACAAAATTAGACAGAAACGCTATGGTTACCAGCTTTTGTGTTTGTGGTTAAAAAAGAATGACGACTCTCTTTCCAAGTCCAGAAACATCGATTATTACAATATCCTGATCACAGCCCAGACATCTCCAACTCCCGCAATGTTTGTTCCATACTCTCCCTTCAGAAATTCCTCCTCATTACAGAATTCTTGCAAAAGTGAAATAATTCCAGCTACTGTTTTTCCCATAAAAGGGACCACTGTGTTTCTGCTACTTTCCCCCAGCATGTTTCTGTAGGTGGTCATTTCAACAATAAAGGAAGTTCAAGGGTTCAAACAGATTTCCACTGTTTCAGCCCAAAAACTTGAGGTTTTTTCAAGGAAGTCCCCCCTGCCAGGCAATTATGCTTGAATTCAAGGCTGGCTCTTTCCTACTGAAGCTGTGGGGAAAAGGAGGCAGACAAAAAGGGGTAAGGACCTGGGGGAGGGAAGAGGAGAAGATAAGAGACTAAAGAAATCAGGGCACTCAATCAGAAGTGAATGGTTGCCACAGGACTCTGATACCACAGGGAATCTTAGGAAGGCCGAGGCAAACAGTGTGGGGAAACTGATTCTTTCTTTACTCTCCTTATTGGCTAGATTTTACTCCCACTTTGGGTGGGAAAGTATCTGCAGGGGCAGTATATAGACTGGACCATGCCTCAGGGAACATGTCCAGAGGGTTCTGGAAGAAACCAGGTAGCATCCCAGAGAACATTTGCTTGTTCTCTGTGCAGTCTTGTGATCAACATACTGTTTGTTCATTTCTAGCATGGTCTCCACCCCTTTGTGATGTCTGGTAACTGCCCCAGGGCACAGGAGGCCAGATCCAGTCCCATGACCCAACCCCTCTTGGTGATGCCAAGGGCAACAGAAAACTGCTGCTTCACCAGTGTTTTCTTCTGCCTTTCAGTCCTTTGTTTCTGTTGCCCTGGGGAAGGAGCCCCAGGTTTACCTCACCCATGGTAAGAATCTTGCTGCTCTTTATCTTCCCTTGGTCTTAGTGCGTGTATTCTAGTGTGTGTTGGGGTGAGGGGAAAGGCTCTGTTTGACTGAGTTTCTCCCTATGTTGCTTATCTCAAAGTGAAATTCATCAACCTCACCAGTTCCAGAGTAGATGAGTAAAAACATGATAGGCTAGAAAAGTTCTCGTTCTTTTTCCCTAACACTGTGGCATGCCTCAACCTCAACTCAGTGGAGGTAGACCTTTCTCAAAACCTACCCAGGTGACATCTCTTTGCTACTGCTAACGAACATACTGCTAATAACTTAGAGAAAGCAGGTCCAAATGAAGAAACTGCTTATCAAGCTATTAGGGTGTTCTGCTGAAGGATTCCATGGATGCCTAGTGCCTTTTAGAACAGAAGCCAATGGTGGGTGTTTGCTCCGAATACAGCCAAGGAGATAATCGAGCCAGGTACTGGTGAAAAGCAAAAGCTACTGGACAAGCATTTCTACTTCTTGCTGTAGTCAACTGCCTTCCATAAGGAAAGCAAGGTCACAGTTGCAGAAGGAGAGAGCTGCCAGTGTGGGCCAGAAAGAATCTCGAGTGGATGTCAGCACACAGCATCCATCCTCTGTGAGACAGTCCCTTCTGCTGCTGCTACGATCTTGAAAACGTATACCCACGATGACTCCAAGAAGGGAAAATCTTATGAAAAGAACATGGTGGACCACACATTTTAAAAAGCAAATGACACATGATTTTTCTCCACACTGATGTTCATGACTCACATGACTGATTCAGGAAGTCACAGGCGGGAAGCTTCACAAACATACACCTGGGCCTTGGAGCCCTGGAATTCTCCCCTCAGGTGACTTTCACCCCTTTGCTCTCTGCTGTTTCCTACTAGAGATTCATCTGTCTCACAAAGAAGCCGAGTAAGGTGTAGCCATTGTAGGTGGTGCGGTGGAGACCTACAACCTAACACATAGACACAAGAAGAACCAATCATCTCTTCTCACCACAGTGCAGATTGCTACTCCTAAGCAACTGAATGCACAGAAGAAGCACCCTGGGTCAAGGGCCTAAGTGATTTGCTGTGCATTTCTGTGCCTACAGTTTAGATGTGGGACGTGTCTGAAGGAAACAACAGACTGATTTAAAAAAAAATAAGAAAATGTTTCCTCGGGCTTCCCAGGTCAAGATGTACCTGAAAATATTTATTTGTTGACATTTGGGGAAGATGAGCTCCCTCCTGTGACGAAGGGGTTGTTTTGTTTCTATATACTTTTTGAATAGGTTCCTCAAAAAGGTCTATAATGACTTTGGGGGCAGAATTGATGTACCTTGTGCTACACCATACAGCTAAGATAGAACTTACTCTATTTTAGAGTAGAGACAGTCAAAATATCTCTTCTTGTAAAGAGATGAAGTTTTAAAAAATTATTTGAGAAAATAAAATATCATTACCTAGAAATAAGATGTAAACAACACCCTCATTTTTCTCATCTGACTTTCCATACTCCCATGGCCTGCTGTGATGTAGTTCAATGCAAATCATCCTTCTGATTTACGTTTTTCCTGCTTAGGAAAGATCAATGATTTCTTTGGAAAAAAATAGAAAGTAAAGATCTGTTTAGCCCGAACACAGCACACAGGCACAGCTACACCCTGAGTCACTGTAAAACACAGCCTCCCAAATATTAGGCAGGACAGGGTTACGAAACCCTAAAACTTTTGTCTGACTGTCTTCCTCTTGCCAGAAAGAGCCCCCAGGATACTGATTTAACATGAATCCAAAGTATGAATGTAAATGTTTTCTATGCTTATCCACTTTTGCTGGTTCAACTTTTGAAAACTGTCTATCATTTCAACCTTTCTGGTATAAAAGGATTAATGGAATGATAAGTTCCCTGAGGACAAACAGGTGAGCAGATAGTACAAGCCAGATTTATCATCCCAATAAATCCACTTTTCAAAACAGTCTTCTCATTTGGAAAAGTATGGTTCACTCCTATTTCTGGGCAAATAACCACAGCTTTTTTCCCCTCTGTGAAGAAAGAAAAGTATTTTGAATAGAGCCTGAAAAGATTAATCAATCTGACGAAGGTTGTGATTTCATTTCAATTAATGCCTAGTTTAAAACTGCCAAATGACATCAAGAGAGAATGACTCACAACAAAGTGACTTGCACAGCTCACATCTTAAAAAGATTCATGCAAATAGCATCATCATCATGGAAAGGCATTAATTAAGCAACCCGTATGATCATGATGCAATGAACTTGAGATGAAAAAAGATAACAATGACAACATTCCTAACTTTTAGTTTGATAAGGTAGCCACATTCCTGATACAATCAGAATATTTATTTAGAAAATAGTGCGTATTTAATTACTGTGGGCAAAACTTCCACTTAGAAGAGTTGTTCTAGACTGATCTGAATGAGGCATATTAACACTTTTCCTTCTTGTATATGTGTGTGTATAAGTACATGTGTGAGTCTGCTGGAGGATAAAACAGGTGGAACTCTTGAAGACATAGATGTAGGCAAGGACTTTCAGAACAGAACCCCAGTGGCTCAAGAAATAATAACAAAAATCAACAAATGGTATTATACTAAATTAAAAATCTTCTTGAGAGCAAAGGAAACAACCAACAGAGTGGAGAAACATCAGAATGGGGTAAATTGCCAGTTATTTCTCTGGCAGAAGACTAATATCTAGAACATATAAAGAATTCAAAAAATGTAACTCCCCAAAATAAATAAGAAGTTAAAAAATGGACAACCAAAGTAAATAGACACTTCTCAGCAGAAGTGTAGATGGCCAATACATACAAGAAAGGAAATTTGACATCACCTGCCATTAGAGAAATGCAAATTGAAACAACACTAAGATACCATATTACTCAAGAGAGAATGGCTGCCATCAAGAAATCTGATAATACCCAGCACTTGGGAGGCAGAGGCAGGAGGACTGCTGAGTTCAAGGCTTGCCTGGGCTATATAGCGAGCTCAGGGCCAGCTTGAACTACAAAGCGAGACCTTGTCTCAAAAAAAGAAAAAAAAAAGAAAGAAAGAAATCTGATAATAACAAATGCTGGCTGGGGAGAACCCTTCTAAATTGTTAGTGGGAATGTAGACTACTATAACCACTATGGAGATCAGTGTGGAGATGCCTCAAAAACTAAAAACAGAAATTTCATTTGACCTTGCTATCCCCCTTCTGGGTATCTTTCCAAAAGAATTAAAGACATCAGTTTATAGTAATACAATCATGCTTCTAGCAGCACAAATCATAATAAATAAATCTTGGAAGCAACCTATATGCTCTTCAACAGATAAATAAAGAAAATGTGGTATTTAGACGCAGTGGAGTACTATTCTGCCATAAAGAAGATAAGCTTGAGCCATTTGTAGGAAAATGGGTGCACTCTGAGACCATAATGTTAAGCAGAATAAATCAAACCTACAAGTTTACATAGTACATGGCTTCATTTATGTGAGAAACCCAAATTATACATAAAGAGCAAAATGAAGGATAGATAACAGGAAGTAGGGAGATAGATTTTTTCAAATGGGAAAGATACTAAGAAATGGAAGGAGTTAAGAAGGAGAAGATGCAGAAAGAAAGAATTTGAGAAAAAGTGGAAGCAGAGCTTTTGTTAGGAAGGAGACTAAAAGTTCGAAGGGGTAGTGAAAGGATGTGAGGAGTAAGGACAAAAAAAGAATTAAGATACGTTATGTATGTATGCCAACTCCCATGATATATGTTATTAATAAAAAGAGAGAAAATCAAGCACATGTATGTGTACATCCACATGCTGAATATATAAGTATTCATATTTAACTAGGTTTCATATGTAAATTGTTCTTCAATTAGGCAATAGCTTAAAAATCTGATAGTTAAAATCAGAGGTTAACAAACTTCAGCCCACAAGCCAAATTGGCCCCCAATGTGTTTCTGCAAATATAACTTGATTGGAACATAGCCACACTTGCTCATTTACATATTGTCTTCTGGCTCTTTCTCTGATCAATGACAAAGTGAACAGAGGTGACAGAGACTTTATGAGGCTTACAATTTTTTTTCTTTACTATCTGTGTCGTGACAGAAAATAGTTTGTTCATTTTTAAAACAATGGATATTTCTATCTCACATGTAAATCAATCTGAATGCATTGTTCAGATTTCACTCAACAAGCTCTACACCTTTTCCTTCCAAACTATTGGAAAGTGATGTTAGATACCATGACACACTGAGAATTCAGATCAAAGAATTTCTGAGATTTATTATAATTATTACCCTTGTTTTGAATCTTAATTTCTTTGGAAATACTTTAAAGCTATGTTCCTAATGTAATAGTATTTTATATATGTATATTATAAACAATTACATTATTTCAGTATATAAATGTCATTGAAATGGAGCCACACAATGGTACTCACCCGTATTTTAAGAGTTTCATATATACACAAGATTTTCTCACTAATACATATGAAAAGATGCACCTAGCACCATAACTACATTTATCATCACTTGTGATTATTTCATTCCATGTCACTGCAAATTTCAGGGAGATACAGTATATAACAACCAGGGTAACTGAACATTCTTCTGAATTCTCTTGTCCCAAATGTATGAAGTTACCCAGTATTCCAGTACCACTGTGAAAGACATCTGCTCTGGCAATAACAACCACTCACTCCTTACAAAACAGATTATCCTATTTCAAAGAAATTACTTGTCCTTGTTTCTCGTGCAGAAAAAAGAAAACTGTTTCAGAATGCATTTGGAGCAAATGCAGACGTGAGTTGTCAGTTTTTCTGGACTGCTGTATATATTTAGAAGAATATTCTGTTTTCCCCCTCTAAATTCAGTAATTCTGATTTCACTTCTCACACAGAACTTGTAAATTATTCCTAGGTGACGTGAAATTGCTTCCTTTTTAAAATATGACAATGTAAGGTCTTTTACTGTTTGAGGTTTAGGACCAAGCATAACATTATTGTCGTGTTTTGCCAAACCCAAGCCCTGAAGGTGACACAGAAAATGATGAAGTGTCATAAGGGAGTAAAAATTGGGTTACATTGTATGTAAAGGCAGGCTGTCACATTCATATTTGGATCAAGGGTACATGACCTCATTCTCTGTCTAGTCAACTTAGAGCAAATATAGTTTATGGGAACCAGGAGGCCTCATTATGATCTGGCATTCAACATAGCCCGTTCCTCTTACCAAGTATGTATCTCAACTTGCCTTACAAAGAAAAATGACAGCTATGTGAAAAGTCCATATTACTAGTCTTCATTTTATTGATAAGATCTTTAAGATGATAGAAAGAAAGTGTATTGCCTAGGTTTTGCCAACCCATTATGGTACTGGTTGGAATATTAAAATGAATATGAAAAATGAATAAGAGAAAATCGTTCTTTAAAATCTCACTGGAAACTCGGGCTTTAGGATAACAGTGTTTTTCTTTTTTTTTACATTTTTTTTGAGACAGGATCTCACTTTGTAGTTAGTTCAGACTGACCCTGAACTCACTATGTAGCCCAGGCTATCCTCGAACTCATGGCAATCCTGCTGCCTCTACTTTCCAAGTGTTGGGATTACAGATGTGAGCCACCATGCCTGGCACTGTGGTATGTGGTATGTGGTATGGAGATCAAACTCAGGACCTTGTGCTTGTCAGGCAGATGAGAGAACCACTGAGCTAAATCCTCGGCCCATTTTCACATTATTCTTTTAAACTTTTTTTTTTTTTGAGACAGAGTCTCAAGGTGACCCTTGAACAATTATGTAGCCCAGGTTGGCCTCAAACTCACAGCAATCCTCCTGCTTCAGCATCTCCAGTGTTGGGATTACAAATTTACACCACTATGCCCGGCTACGAGATAACAGTTTTCTGATACTTGACCAAAATTGTTATGTCTTTGAAAAGGTTCACCTGACATTGCTTAATTTAGGATTATAAAATGTTCTAATGTATTTTAAGTCATCTGTCACTACCATTTATTTATAGAAGGCTGTACTCTCACACACAACACACTGCTTTCTGTTTGACACCAAAACAGACAGTGTATTGGATCCTTCTAAAGTGTGTCAAATGTGCTCTTTGAGAAAAAATGGAAGATACAATCCAAGAAACTAAAGCTTCTTTGACTAAATGATGTTATTTTTATATTCTGATGCAAAAGCAAACTTTAGAAACAAGGAAAATTATGATATTGTGCAAAGGGGAGAAATATATAAGCTCCTAACATCTGTTTACAGACTTATTTGAGCTTTTTTCAGGCAAGTTCAACTGTAAATAATTTAAACAAAGGCAGCCATTTCAAAAGCAATGGAAGTGAAGGCTTGTACATTATGAAACCCAGGGAAGGGGAAAGAAAGATGTCAGGAGTAACATGGGTCGCCTTACTCATTGGTATTTCATGATCTGTTAAAAAAAAAAAATAAGGAGAAAAGAGTTTCTGTCAGAAAGGTCAGTCTAGTCTCCTTTCCCTGATGTTGCTAAAAGCCTGTTCGACCTTTATCTGGGCAGATAATGAACTAGTTATTAACTCAATGGAAGGTCTTGACTCTTTCTGCACGCCCCATCATCAACTTGCCTTGCTTAATTCAATCTGTGTTTATGCAGCTCAGATGCAATCCCACCGGATTCAGCCACCCCTTCCCAGACGGCAATGATGCTGTTAACATGAGGCTGGTATCATTTTCAGGAAAGATGGGAAGAAAGCTCTATCATTACAAGGAGACCACCCTCAGACACAGCCATTTTTAAAAATGTTTTGGCATGTTTGGGGGTTTTCATTTCTGCTTGGATCTGAGATAAGCCACCTGGAGAGCTTTTGTTTCTTTGAGGCTATTGTTATTTATACTGTATGAACACTTGAAAAGCAACACTCAAGATCTCAGTGGAAAAATGGTTTCATTTTCTGAATCTCATTCTAGGCACAGAACTACTCAACTAGGCAAGAAATCCTAGATGTTGGAGCTGTTTCGCAAGCAGCACATTTTCAAAAAGGCACTGAGCAAACAAAATTCTCATTCGTGCCACAATTTTTATCCATGTTTACCTAGGCTTCCTTATTACCCCATTATAATAATAATCAATGTTGTTTGCCAAAGGAAAGACTTAGCTTTCCTCATTTTACTAGCATTGCTTCATCTTCATCTGTGACTTGCTTTAGCCACTGAAGTGGCACTAGCGATATGAGATAGATGAAAACCTTGAGAGCCAGTGTGCAATTCAACTATGTTTCCCTTGGTGACCCATGTATCAAAATGCAGCTACCATCAGCATGGAGAACAGAACAATCACAACTAGCACAGCACTCCTATTAACAATCCCTAGATATGTAATGTAGGAGAAAAAAAAATATTTGTTAGACAGAGCTTCTGGAATTTAGAATATGCTTATGACCATAGCATTACCTAGTTTATCCTGACTTTCCTACTCCATCTTCCTTTACTATTGCTGCCCTCTCTGTAAAACGTGAGTACATTTCTACAACAGACATACTCCAGTGCAATCTCCGGAGCAAAACATCCCATACTGGAAGGAAAGGACAAAGGCACAGTAAACTTATGTTCGCTCAACTATGGATTACTCATTAAGTACTGCTATTTGACTCCTAGGAGACTTTTCACATGTGGTACTGTTTTTTTTTTTTCCCCCTGACTGGGGAAGACTAGATGTTACAGTGAGCAACAAGTGCATGGTGTTATGAACTGAGAATTTATGTTCCTCCGCATTGCATATGCCAGTGGCCCTACACCTAGTGTGACCATGTTTAGAAATGGAGGTCTAAGAAGCAATTAAGATTACATGAGGTCATGAAGGCGAGCCCTGATCCCATTGGATTACTGTCCTTATGAGGTGAGACACAAGAAAGCTCTTGTCATCACCTTTCTCTCTTTCCCAGGTGAAGATGAAATGAGGACATTTCCTACAAAACAGGCAAAAGATTTTTACCAGAAACCAAACTGGCCAGAACCTTAATCTTGAACTCTCTAGCCTTCAGAACTATGAAAAATAAAATTTCATTGTTTAAACCACCCCATTTTATTTTATAGTAGCCCTAACAGACTAATGCACATTGTGACTAGTCAAACGCACATGACAAGTGGGCAATTACTTAAATTTCTCTCAGAACTAACAAGAGCTCATCCTAAGAAAGGATAGAGGACAACTTCAAGTGAGAGATTTGAACCATATTCATCAGATGGTTAACTGTTCTCTGGGAACTCAGTGAATATGCATCGCTTACCAGGAACCTAGTGTGATGCTGGGGACATGCTGTCCAATGATACTTGGGCCTTGACTCCAAAGAATTCATGATCTGATAGAAAATGCATTAGGTGGACACATTATTTCAATACCACAAACACTGACTGAGCAACTACCATATACCATGCTGGAAGCTGAACCAGGTAATATATTATTATTTTCATAGAATAACCTTCGTAGAAGTGCATATCTTAATATGCAACTGAAAGCAAGAGGTCAGCTGGGTGAGCACACCTTTCCACTGCCATGAATAGTAAGTAACAAAAGCAGGTTTGAACCTTCCTTGAACACTGGAAAAGTAATCTTTGCAAAAAGAAACACTGATAATCCTCAGAAAGAATGTGCTTTTCAGAGCCTTCCCTAAAATTTTATAGATCAAGCATCATTTCCTCACATCATTTTCACTCAAGAGACCTTAGAGTAGATCATAAAAGACCCACAACTTCTCTGTTGAAGAAAAACTGCATTATCTTCCCTTTAAAAAGTAGCGCAAGTCCCATTCAAATTATCTAGCCATTTTGTGACCATAAGGGAAAGTGAGAGGTTGGAGAAGGGCTCCAGGTTATGGTTTGTAGGTATGGGAGGGGAAAGCAAAAAAGGAAAACAGAAAATAGCGTGAAACAACAACACTCTGACACCAGAGGAGGAAACACTGCAATCTCCCCATAACTCTGGATTTACTGAATTAATCTTTTAATACAGAAAGGGATTTGCTGAGACAGATACCAACACAGATACTATTAGATGTCAGTCATGCTCTGCCTCTGCAAAAACAACACACGGGAGATGATGCCAGAGATGTGGGTTTCCCAGGAACACCTGAGCTACTGAGCGGGAGGGAGGGAGGCTTAGGAACTCACATTCCCGTCTGTCTTCCACAAGGCTGCTTCCTTTGGCCAGTAGGGTTTTGATGCTAGAAATCCTATTTTAGGCTGTGTGGAGCCTAGAACTTATTCTGACCCCTCTGCACCTAGTACATCCTCCCACACTACAGTCCACATTTAACATCTCCTCCCTCTGTGACAGCAAAAGCCAGGAAACAGACTGGGGAAGGACTGGGGAAACTATAGGCTTTGTCTTTAATTAGGTAGGTTAGCAAGGTAGCGTAGGCTCACTCTGTCTGAGTAAGGCTGGGAGAGCCTGTGAAGTGACCCTGGGAGTGCGACATCGGTTAGCACTTGGTAGCCGTAGTAAGGAACACAGAGAAGTTTGTTAAAAAGCCCTTGTCTTGTGGGGTTTTGTTTGTTTTCATGGAAAAGAGAGCTGTGGCATAACCCCACCTAGACACTACTGTAATTAAGTGGCATGCAGGGTGCTGCAATTTGGGAGAGGTTTCAGCTGCCTTCTCCACAACACTAGGAGGACACAGTTTGAGGAGATCCACAGTTTGCAGAGACATAAACACAGGGAAGGAGCTTGTGGAAGCTTCTTTACAGACCCGCTTGTTTAGACAAGAAAATAAACGCCCAGCACGGAGAGGTAAGGTCAGTCATGAGACATATTTTCCAACCTCGCTGATTGCAATCTGAGAGGGAATTCTTTGGGAAATAGTTTACAGATTCAAGGAGAGGGCCCTGGGGCAAAAACGGCAAGAGAGGGAGAGCAGCCACGTGGTCTTGGGAAAGTCATCGGAACCACTTTGAGCCTCAGTTTTCTCATCTGTAAAGCTGCCATAATAACTCTTAGATTTCTTACCTCACCATGTTGTTATGAGAATGAAACGAGATAAGGCGTGGGAAAGTGCTTTAGAAAATTCTAAATAGCCACCCACAGGTAAGGAGTTATTATACCCCAGCACATCCAGAAATTCAGTCTCTGGAAGCAAGCTTCCAAACGAAATTGCTTCTCAGTGGTAGCTCTCACTATGCAATTCCCTTGTTTCTGCCTATCCACATGGAGAATGAGTTTCCTGCCACTTACGGGGACCTGGGGCATGGGAGAAGCCTTGGGGGCTTCCGTTTGAGAGTAAGTGGCCTCAGGAATGCTGACTGTGGGATAAGAGAGTGGACACATCACATGCACCACACACACCTGCTTCCCCGCGGGCAGGAGAGCAGCAGGCAGTGAGCGCGTGCACAGGCACGCCGCCACCGCCGTCCTCCACCCAGGAGCACTGTGCGAAAACAGCAGACACCACCTGCAAAATCAAAGAAGCCATCCTCGCTTCCTCCTTTCTGTTACCTCTTCTTTTGTCCCCTCCATGAAAAGAAATGTAGGTATTAACAAAAATATCTTTCCCTGGAGGTTTTGGAGGGTAGTCTCTGTGTGGATGTCAGATCCTAGATACCGGTGTCCGCTGATGCTCTCTGTAACCTTTTCAAGGTCCCCAGAATTCTGGAAAACACTGAACTTTTTCTCTACAATCTGTCATCTTATGCCCCTCCTGAAGGTTAAATTGAATCACCTACAAATCCAGGCTGAGTCTAAAATACAGTGCTCATTCATTCAACAAATATTTATTCAGCAACCACTCCATGCTGGGCAAGCCTTGGTGTATAGAGATCAGCAAGTTCCTCATCAAGCCTCCTCATAGCTGGGTAACATTTCCCAGCATCCCTTACAATTAATTATATGTGGTCATGTGGCTGAGCTCTGGCCAGTGGATTTGGATGGAATTACGTATACAACTATGAGTAACAGCTCACCCAAAACTGGTCTACATGATTTCTATTCTCTTATTCAATATGCCTGTCATATGCAGACTTGGAAAGAGAGAATAGCCCTGAGAAATGACAGAACTAGGAAATGGAAAAGAACCCTAGATTTCTGAATAGCCAAGTGAAAAGTCATCTACTGAACACCCACAGTGAATTGTCATTTGGACTAGAAGTAAAACTTCTGTTGCAGTCTGAAGTTCTTTATGACAGAAAGTAGCCTATCTTGGCTGTAGATTTGGCAGTACAATGTGGAAAAGGACACGGTCCTTGCTCCCATGAAGTCTTCAGGTTACTAAGGGAGCACAGAAATAAACAGATGTAAGCACACAGTGAGATAATTGCCAAGGTTTGAAAGTGCTGTGGGCAACTAGATTAAGAAAGGACTTGGTCAGGAAGGCCTTCAGGAGAAGAGGGCTTTGAGGTCAGAGCAGGAGGATCTAGAGAGGGTGTAGCATAATAGAGGAACAAGAAGAATCTTAGAACTGAGACTGTGGCCGTGAGGCTGGGAAGGCAGAAGGAGAGAAGAGGCTCGGCCCAGTTTCATGTGGTGTTGAAAACCAGTTTGTTTAGATGTTGTCCTAAGAGCAATGGGAACTCCGGAAGAATGTGAAACAAGAATTCTGGGGGCCGGAGGGTTAGCTCAGTGGTTCCGGTGCCTGCCTCGCAAGCGTAAGGACCTGAGTTCGATCCCCGGTTACCACATATAATGCTGGGCGTGGTGGCTCACGCCTGTAATCCCAGCACTCGGGAGGCAGAGACAGGA
>PVIC010033426.1:0-20165 GCA_004025085.1 Thryonomys swinderianus
GCATTGTGGTATGCGGTGTTGATTGTTGGTGGGCGTGTCTCCATGCCCAGCATTATATGTGGTTACCAGGGATCAAACTCAGGTCCTTGCACTTGCAAGTCAGGCGCCAGAACTACTGAGCTAACCCTCCGGCCCAAGGCTCTTGCTTTTTTAAGCAATGGCCTTGTATCCAGCTATGCTGATAATTTGGCAATTCAGTCTAGCAGTCTTTTGGTTGAGTTTTTAGGATGTTCTATATAGAGTATCATGTTATCAGCAAATAATGACAGTTTAACTTCTTCCTTTCCTATCTTTATTCCTTTTATTTCTTTCCTTGTCTAATTCCTATGGCTAGTGTTTCCAGCACTCTATTGAACAGGAGTGGAGATAGTGGACATCTTTGTCTTGTTTCTGATGTTAGTGTGAAAGGTTTCAGTTTGTTGCCATTTAGTATGATGCTGGTTGTTGGTTTCTCATAAACAGTTTTTATTAGGTTGAGATAAAATCCATCTATTCCAATTTTCTGTAGGGTTTTGATCATGTATGACTGTTAGATTTTGTGGAATGCTTTTTCTGCATCTATTGACATGAACATAAGGTTTTTGTCCTTGAGTCTGTTAATATAGTGTATTATGCTTATTGATTTACATATGTTGAATCATCCTTGCATCCCTGGGATGAATCCATTTGGTCAAGGTGTACGATCTTCATGATTCTTTGTATTCTGCTTGCCAGTATTGTGTTGAGGATTTTTACATCAGTGTTCATAGGGAGGTGGGCTACAGTTTTCTTTTTTATTTGGGTCTTCTTTCCTTTTAGAATCAATGTACTGGTTGCTTAAAGGATTGAATTTGAGAGTACTGCTTCCCTTTCAATTTTATTAAAGAGTGTGAGAAGTAGTGGTGTTAACTCTTTCTTAACAGTTTTATAGAATTCAGCAGTAAAGCCAAGACTGGGACTTCTCTTTGTTGGTTGGATATTTCTTACACTTTCAATTTCACAGATTGATATTGGTATGTATAAGATTTTTATGCCTTCTTTGTTCAACTTTAGAAGTTCATATTTGTCTAAGAATCTATGCATTTCTTCTGTTTTCCATCTTATTAGTGCACAAATTTTCAAAGTAGGTGTTCATTATCTTCTGGACTTCCACTGAATCTGTGGTGATTTCCCCCTTTTCATTCCTAATAGCATGAATTTGAGCCTTTTCCTTCCTTTGTTTGATAAGGTTAGCTAAGGGTATGTCAGTTTTGTTTATCCTTTCAAAGAACCAACTCTTGGATTCATTGATTTTTTTTTTGTATTGATCTCTTAGTCTCCATTGCATTAATTTCTGCTCTGATCCTTATAATCTCTTCCCTAGAATGAGCTTTGGGTTTCTCTTGCTCCTCTTTTTCTAGTAGCTTGAGGTTCAACATTAGATTGTTTATTTGACCTTGCTCTGTTTTCCTGATGTGGGAATTCGCTATGAATTTCTCTCATAAAACTGCTTTCATTGTGTCCCATAAATTCCTGTGTTGTACTTTTATTATCATTTAATTGTAAAATCTGTTTAATTTCTTCTGTGACCCACTGATTGTTTAGCAGAGTGTTGTTCAATTTCCATATGTTTGTGAGGATCCTGGAATTTCTGTTCCTATTCAGCTCCAATTTCAAGGCACTATGGTCTGACAGTATATAGGGGATAACTTCAGGTCATTTGCACTTACTTAAACATGCTCTAAGAACTAGAATGTGGTCTATTTTGGAGAATGAGCGATGAGCAGTCAGAAGAATGTATATTCTGACTTTATGGGGTGAAATACTCTGTAAGCATCTATTAAGTCCATTTGTTCAAAGGTTTGGTTCAGTTCAAGTATTGCTGATTTTTTTTTTGTCCAGTTGATTTGTCTAGTTATGACAGCAGGGTTTTGAGTTCCCCTACTACTATTGTGTTAGCACTTGTCTCGATTTTCATAACCATTAATATTTGTTTTATATAGTTGGATGCACTAGAATTTGGTGCATAAATATTTACATCATCTCTTCACCTTGAATTGTTCCCTGTTTGAGGATGTAGTGTCCATCTTTGTCTATTTTAATCAGTTTTAGTTTGAAATCTATTTTGAATGCAAATAGGATAACCACTCCCACTGTTTTTTTTTTTTTCTGTAGCATGGAGAATAGTTTTCCATCCTTTCACTTTTAGTGGTTTTCTTTCTGCATCTTGTATGCAGCAAATTGTATGATCTTGATTCTTGATCCATTCTGCCAGTCTTTGTCTTTTAATTGGTGCAGTGAGGCCATTGATATTAATGGTTATGACTGATACGGACTGATTAAGACCTGCCATGATGTTTCCCTGTTCATGACACTTTTATTTTTATTTTTTTATTTTATTTTATTTCATTTTATTATTTTATTTTTTATTTTATTTATTTTATTTTATTTTATTTATTTTATTTTATTTTATTTTATTTTATTTTATTTTATTTTATTTTATTTTATTATGTTTTTGAGACAGGGTCTTGCTTTGTAGTTCAGGCTGACCCTCAGCTCACTATGTAGCCCAGGCAAGCCTGGAACTCAGCAATTCTCCTGCCTCTGCCTCCCGAGTGCTGGGAGTACAGTTGTGAGCACTGTGGTATGTAGTATCCATGGCTGGTGGGTGTGAGTCGCCACACCCAGCATTGTATGTGGTTATTGGGATCAAACTCAGGGCCTTGCGCTTGTGAGGCAGGCGCTGGAACCACTGAGCTAAATCTCTGGCCCAACACTTTAATTTAATTTAATCTATTTATTTATTTATTTATTTTTTATTTTTGAGACAGGGTCTCGCTTTGTAGTTCAGGCTGGCCTTGAGCTCACTATGTAGCCCAGGCAAGCCGCTGCAAACTCAGCAATCCTCCTATCTCTGCCTCCCAAGTGCTGGGATGACATGCATGAGCCACCACACCCAGCACTGTGGTATGTGGTATTGATTGCTGGTGGGCGTGAGTCTCCATGCCCAGCATTGTATGTGGTTACCGGGGATCGAATTCAGGACCTTGCACTTGCGAGGCAGGCACCGGAACCACTGAGCTAAACCTCCAGCCCCCAACACTTTTATTTTTTTGCTTTTACCCTTTTCCATTCAGTTTCTTGTCTGGTCCAGTGAGTTCACTCTGATTGGTCTCCAGTTTGTGACATTCAGTTTTTTTTCCAAGATATTCTTTTTTTTTTAATTGAATTCTTTATTGGTACAATTTATATACATCTCAGAGTCACATATAACATTGGGAAATTTGTACCAGTATATGACACAAGTTAATTCTCATTTTTACTCATATCCCTACCCACCCACCCCTCCTCCCCCCTTTATACATGCTCTTTTATTTTCTTTCTGTATCATATTTATTCCTTCCCCTCATCACATTCCCACACCAAGTTTCCTATAGAAATATTCCACTCTATAAAAGCTGTCCTACTTTCTAAAGCTCCTTTGCATCTACAGGTCTTCATGCCAAAGAGAAGATCCAGAAATTGTCTATCTGTGATCTATTGATTTCACTTATTAGTATATCCTCCAGATGTCTCCATTTGCACCTAAATGGATCGATCTTGTCATTCTTTATGGCACTTCACTCCATGTTCTCCTTGCCTTGAACATTTTTGTTGAAATGTCTGGTGTGATCCTGATGAACTTTCCTTTTATGAGGTTTTTTCTTTTCTCTAACTGCTTTTAGTTTCTATTTTTTTTTTGTTGGGTATGTGGAACCTTGATAATTATATACCTGTAATTGTCTTTGAAGTTAACAAGGTCCATTGCTTTTATCATCTGAAATTCTAGAATGTTCCTGATCTCCTCTGTAGAGTTATTATTTGTGTCTTTCACCATGGACAGTATCTCTGTTTTAATCTCGGAGGTAATTTCTGACTTCTATTTTACTAGATCTTTTGTTACCATATTAGAGTCCTGATGATTGAGCTTCTGTTTGCTCTGTTTCCCTTTTCTCTGGTTTCTCCTGTGGTGATGTTCTTTGAATTTTTCTCACTTCTGTTCCTTTGCTGTTGTTGTTATTGGTTTCATTCTTTTCTTGATCTCTGGGGAATGTTTGTTGCAAAACTCTTTCTTCCTTTTATTTGGAAACCTCAGGAGATGGCTACTTAATGGGTTGTCCTCCTTTGGTCTGTAATGGCCCTTAAGTAATCTCATTGTGGCATAGTGCGGGAGGTATTTGAACAGAACAATCACATTATCTTTGTTGACATAATCAGTATCATCAACAATATGGAACACAGCACAGGAAGATAAGCTTTGGCACTTAGTAATGATCCAGGCTTGGTAATATGTCCCAAAATCCTTCTCCACTCCCTAACCCTAAAAGCAATTGTCTGTACATGCATATTTTGGATGCATGCTTGTGCATACATACATTATACATTGATAAATACAGATAAAGCATACTACACATAAAACAAATCATATGTGTGTATATATATATATAAATGTTATTTATAAGATCTCATTAGGGATTAAGATAGAAAATCCTAAAGTTAATCAAAATAGATGCCCATATTTTGAGGCATCTATTTGAGCTGTTGTAATAAAAGACCTAATTACATTTCATAATGTTCAGGAAGTTGAGAAATCTAAAAGCAAAGTGGTAGTGATGTCATTACCTGGTGAGAGGCCTCTTCTTTTATGGCCTGATGGCATTCACACGGGACAGAATGGGCCAAGTGTTCACTAAAATCTCTGTATAAAGGCACTAGTCACATTTATGTGGGTTCTGCCTCCGGAACTTATCAGTTCCAAAATTTCCATCTCCTAGTGCTATCACCTTAAAGATTAAAATTTCCCCATGAATTCTAGTGAAGACAAACATTTATAGTGTAGTATGTCCTTAATTACTCTTTGTATAGATGATGGTGTGATTCCAAGTCACTTATCCAACCGTGCCTTCTGGACTGTCCTGCTTATGAATCATACATGTATTTAAGCTTCACAACATGTGATAAGTCAGTACTTTAAAAATGTACTCACATTTTTGCTGTTCATTTCACTTGCATTTTCATGTCTCCATCTGGGATTAATTTCCTTGTGCCTGAGGAACTCTCTTAAGTATTTTCTTTGATGAAGGTCTGCTAATGATTCTTTCTCCCAGTCTTTTGGTTGAGAAGTATTCAGCATTTATTTTTAAAAGATATTTTCACTGTCTTTAGAATTTGAGCATGGCAATTATTATTTTACATAAAACTCTCTGTTTTGTGGCTTTCTCTGTTTTCTTGAAAATCAGTCTTTCTGTTCCTTCATGATGATGCTACAAATCCTTTTATCTGCCTTTCCTGTTTTTAAAGCATTTTTCTTGTCTTTGATCTATAGTTTGACTATCATGTGCCTACTTGTGGTTTTCTTTAAATGCCATTTAATCCTTGTTGAGGTTTTTGGGTCTGAATGTTGATGTTGATACCAAGTTTGGGGGTTTTTCAGCTACCATTTTGTAAAAACAAAATATCCCATTATTCATTTTCCTCTGGGATTGCTATTATGTATTAAATAAGTGCTTGTTCTGTGTCATAGGATATTGAAGACCTATTCTTTTTAAAAAAAAAAAACCTTTTTTGTACTTCAGATTGAATAACTAATATTTTTCTGTCTCAAGACAACTGATTATTTCTTTACTTCCTCTTAACCCTAACCAGTGAATTTATTTCAGATATTGTACACATCAGTTCTAGGATTTTCCTCTATGCCTCTCCAGATACTCACCCGGTACACTTAGGGTGGTATCTTTCCTTGAATTTCTTTGTCTACATAGAGAACAGAAGCCTTAACATCTCTGCTAATCACAACATCAGGGTCATCTCTGGATTCATTTCTGTTGGCTGTTATTTCTCTTGATATGTGATCATCCTTCTGTATGTCTCTTCCTTTGGATGTCTAGTGATTTTTAGAAATAATACATATAAAAACTTGGAGTGATATGCTGTAGAGACTCTTTTTGTTTTTACTGTTTTATTGGGAGAACACTAAACTGTTCGATTACACAAGTAAATGGCTTTGAAAATCACCTAGAACTTTGGTTTTATACTTTACTGGGAAGATCTGCCCTGCATTTCCCCCCAGTCTTTGCTTTAAACTGTAGCAATTCTGGACTTTTAGCAGAAAGCCCATAGTATGTAGCAAGCCCCTCTTACTTGACAGAATTCTAACTCAAAACCTATTTCCTAGTAGTGCACAGTAACTGAAATCCTGCTTCACCTTCATAGATCTAGGATACTTGGAATTTCTCCTATCCATGTGGCATCGGGAGCTCAGTTAAGGATTTTAGGAGGCATTATGCGTAAATTGTGGAAGTTGTTCTCAGGATTCTCTTTCCTAGACTTCTGTCTCAATCTTGAGACACTCTGGCAATCTATCTCTAGTTTCTGATGCTTCAGGCAAGGAAGACTTGGCTTTTTGATCCTGGCCACCTCATGTCATAGGAAATAAACTGTACCCTGCTGTACCCTAGTGTATTTCATAAAGGAAAAGGGATGGGTGGGTAGGGAGTCAAGGGAGGGCAGAAAGTGTATTAGGGACAGTGGAGACAAAATACCATACATGCTTGTGTGGAAATATCACAAGGAAATCCATTAGGTGTATCATGAGTTAATTTCTGCCAGGAGGAAAAAATAAGTGAAGAACAGATGCAGGGCCTTCCTCATGGAAAAGCTATATCAGTTTAGCTCCCATAGTTTGGTTCCCTTTTTTCAGTGACACAGTCACTGTAGTCTCTGCCTATTTTTATTCACTGTACAATGAGTTCAAGTAGTTTTTAAATGTATTAATGCTGATAATTGTTCCCTGCAGGAGGGTTGGTCCATTGCAAGCTGCAGTGGTGTTTCTGAGAGATTTAAGCTCTAGATTTTTGTTTCTCTGAATTTTTATTTTTTGATTGGAGTGCTCAATGGTTCTTGAATTATATGATTGTCTTTCATCAGTTTGGGCATTTTTTAGCCATTATGTCTTCCAACTTTGTTTTCTACCCTTTTGTAGTCTTTTAACTTTATACAAAGCATATGTCTACTGTAGTGACCTTTTGCTTTCTTGCTTTTCATAGTTGTTTTCTCCTGTTTCTGTCTGGAAATCTTTTCTAATGTGTTTCCTAAGATACAAATTCTCTCATCACTTATGTCTAACTAGTTATTAAATCACCCTTTGAGTCACCAATTTCAATTATTATATTTTCCATTTGTAGAATTTTCTCTTGATTCTGTTAAAACTATTTGCATGCTTCAATATTTAGAATTCTCATGTCTGTCACTTTTCTCCTGGACTTTTATCAATTCTTATGATTTTGTATGCTATATATTTTTAACTCAGTTCCAAAAATTACATTTGATAAATTTTACAGACAACTTGAGACTCTTTATAGACATAATTAACTCAGTAAACTAACTTCTATCTGAATGGAATTATGTTTTTGTTGCTACATTTTACATATACATTAGGATTGCATTAGACATTAAAAATCTGTACCTGTACATGACATATTTTCCCCCATTTCCCCGGGAAATGGCCTACCCTACCATCACTTAACCCCTTATATACATAACCTTTGTTTCCACTATTTTGTTTTTATCCAATTTTTTCTTTCCCTTCTTTATTTGCCCCTACCCCCTTTCCCTTTTCCCTTTGAATATTTTCTCCCTGGTACAGAATGTATGAAGATATTGTGGAACTGGAATTCTATTTTTTGATTACACACCCAGGATATAACTTCTAGGGTTCCAACCTGTTATATTTACCAAAGTCCTTGTTTCTTATTGAGGCTATCATATCTCCCCTCACTGTCTAAGTCTCTCAGAAACTTCACTCAGAGTAGTAGATACTTAAAGAGAAGAATGGGCCAAATATCATATATATCTCTTAGTGTCTCCTAAGTCCAGAATCTTCGTTTCACACATCTTTCAATGAAATTGTCAAGATTTTTAATTGTACTTGATAAGAAAGTTGATTCAAAGGTAATCTATTGTGAGGTCTGGAATCTTGTATAATTTTTTTTTTTTTTGAGACAGGGTCTCGCTTTGTAGTTCAGGCTGGCCCTGAGCTCACTATGTAACTCAGGCAAGCCTCAAACTCAGCAATCCTCCTGTCTCTGCCTCCCGAGTGCTGGGATTACAGGCGTGAGCCACCATGCCCATCACTATGGTATGTGGTATTGATTGCTGGTGGGCTTGAGTCACCACACCCAGCATTGTATGTGGTTACCAGGGACCAAACTCAGGACCTTGTGCTTGCAAGGCAGGCACTGGAATCACTGAGCTAAATCTCTGGCCCTTGTATAAATTTTTAAAGGTATACTTTGGATAATACGCATAAATGTGTTGACATTAAATTTTAGCCTAGTTCTGTAGAATTCATCAGTCTCAAATAATCTGTTAGAATCTTGTATTAATATATATCACTCATGAAATTAATGAGTAGTATTTGTATCTGTATAAATTAATATGTTTGTAACCTCAGATAATCAAAAGAATCCTATCTGGTGAGTATTCATCTTAAATTTGCACTGGATTCCCTGTCTTCTTGGTTTTATGTGAAATCAGCTCAAATAGTCATTCACCTAACTCACATGTGAATGCTTTTTATGTTCCAGAAACTCTAGTTTATATTTAGAACCACTGAGGTAATATCAGAAGGGGAAACAAAAAGGTTAAAGCTAAAATGTAATAGTTTGAATTCAGGTAGTAAATATTCTTTCTTACAACCATTCCCACTAAATGTACAGTGGGCATGGTAGATAGACAGGATTCAGAAGATGGGCTAATTATTTATAAGTCAACTTTTTAAATATTTGTTGTTCCAGTTCAGCAGTTCTTGTCTAATCATAAAGAGGGACACTGAACAAAGAAAATGAAGATGCCAATTGATGTGTTAGAAATTTAATCCTGAAATTCCTGTGTTAGTGGTAATTAAGGTGGGACAAGAAGGGTGATTAATCCACCCCTTTCATGGGTTTATAGTTAATTGATTAGTAGATTAATGGGTTTTGTGGAAGTACCTTGCTCTAGAAGTGGTCTCTCTGGCAAGTCCACTCTGTCTTGCCATGATGGCCTCTCTGATGTGTTATATAATATGTCAGTAGGTCTTCACCACATGCTAGTGCCATGTTCTTGGACCTCTCCACTCCCAGACCTCTGAGCTGTATAGACCTCTGTTTATGTATTACCCACTCTCAGGCAGTTATTTATAGCCATAGCAAATGGAAAGATGCAATTTGCCACAAGAACATTTTACAGCAAAAGGTTTTCTGGGTTTTTTTTTCTTTCCTCCTTTCCCTTTTCCTCCCTTTCATTTTGTGGAGAAGGAAAAGGTTGGTGCTTCTGTGTTGTGTCTAAAAGGAAAATATAAATATTAAAAAAATAGTTTATAAAGTTTTAGATCGCCATTAAAAGATACCCAATGATATTTTCAATTTTATTTTTAAAAGACAAAAAAAAAATAGATATTTTTACACTGGACATGAAATTTCTTTCAAATTTGAGTAAGTGAATCTAAGATAAATTGAGAGAAATCACAGGAAATCCGTTAACAGAGGAGGCATTTGGGAATCTGTTAATTTTTAGAAGAAATAATACTGAATGTAACAGTAGCTGGATGGCATCCTGGCACATTCACTTCAGCATCTTCCCAGAAGTCCGTGCGGTTGTAAGTTATCTCAGTACACAGAGGTGCAAGAATGTTCAGCGACGAGCTCCCATTCTGTCCCTCTTGGTACTGTACAGTGAGCCGTTGCGCGCACATCATCTTCCCTCATCAACTCTTCTACTCATTGTTACTCACCGAGTCAGATTCTGTTTCTTTTCAGACTTTGTCAAGTTACAGCTCCATTCTCACACTGTTAAGGAGGCTCTTCTGTTTTTCAACACAGTTCTAAATTTCTGTACCTCAAAGAAATGATCATTTTTGGCCAGGCATGGTTGTTCACACCTGTCTTCCCAGCACTAGGGAGGCAGAGGCATGAGGATTGCTTTGAGTTCGAGGCTTCCCTGGGCTACATAGTGAGCTCATGGCCAGCCTGAACTACAAAGTGGGACCCTGTCTAACAAAAAAACAAAGAAAAGAAAAAAAAGAAAAGAAAAGAAAAAAAAAGAAAAGAGAGAAGAGAAGAGAAGAGAAGAGAAGAGAAGAGAAGAGAAGAGAAGAGAAGAGAAGAGAAGAGAAGAGAAGAGAAAGAAACATAGGCCTTTTGGCAGAATCTTTAATAGCAAAAAAATATGCTTTCATGAAACCCATGTCAGAGCCTATGCTCATACTTGTATTCCAGTAGAAGACATATGTCACTGTGTGTGGTCTTTATATTTCTGAAAATATTTTTTCAACTGAATACCCTAAAGAAAGAGTTCTTAAAAGAACTATTTTACTATAAAACCTAGAGAGACATTTGGGGGACTTATTAAAGTCTCTTTTCAGATAAATTAATGACTTTTGAAAGTATTTTATAAAATGAAAGTAACTCATGAGCTAACAAAACATTTGAACTTACTCTGGCTAATATAATGGAATATATTTTTTGTTTTCTCACTGATCTCATTAGAAAACTGGAAAACGCATTGCTTTGGAGGAATCCACTTTGAGTATCAAGCTTGCACCCTGGATAGACTGTGTCACAGTGATGCTCTCTTCTAAAGTCCTCACCAGCTTGTCACTGTGCGGTTTCTCTAAACCTCTTTCTGTTTAGTTTCCAACTGAATGACAGTGAAACATTTCTAATGTAACTGAAATTTACATTTGAGGAGATGACTTTGCTTTATCACATGGATATCTGATATCCTTTTATTAATAATAAATGAGACAAATGACAGATGGATTTTACTTTTCCTTTCAAAAAGTCCTCCCAGATTTTGTTTGATCATCTGTAGTCACCATTTCTGCACAAACTGTTACTGAGAAATCCTGTGATTCTGTGCATTAGTCCTGTATTTAAAAATCTAAGTCCTTTTTGGACTGTCATCATTTGATTAGCATACTTTTGATGAAGTTATAATTAAAGAAATGGATGTCCCTTAGCTCTCATTTACTAAGTTGAAGTGCATCCTTCTTCCCAAGATCATAAGATATTTTACGTCTTCTTCATTTTCCTGCCACAGTCCCCTACACTTTAAATCAAATTTGGAGATCTTTACAGTGAAACCTAATTTTTGCCATTAAATTAGTTAGATATAAGTGTACATTAATTTTTATCAAATTTAATTTTCATGTGATTTTTAAAGTAAGGTCGTTAAATCTTCTAAATGAGATCAAATTACTTAAATTATGTGATGGCCTGACATGTGCCTAATGGATGAGATAATTTAAATATTTGGAGCTTTTTAATCTGAATTTTTGGTTTTTCATTACTTTTAATTTTCTCTTTGAGAAAAAAGTATTGCAGTGAACTGGGTGTGTTGCTTTCTCTCATACTGAGTTCTCTTGAATTCGTCTGATCAGCCTGTTTTCTCCTGAGATTGTTTCCAGTACAGAACAATGAAGAAATTGGGCCCCTAAGACTTGCTTCCTCACTTGGCCACTACGGTGTTTGGTAGTAGCAACTACAAAGGAACAACCCTGGTCTGTGTAGTTATGATAATGATCATGATGGTAATGGCACTGCCATTATTTACTGAGTGCTGTCCATGTGTCAAATACTGTGCTAAATGACTAATGTATAGCACTTAATCTTCCCCACAATAGTTAAAGGAAGTTACTGCCCCTCTTACATAGTTTGGAAGGCTGGGGCTCGGAGAAGTCAAATAATTCGCCCAGTGTAACATTGCTGGTGTTAAGGCCAATTTAGGACCCTGTGTCGATCCAGTTCGGAAAGGACTGTCTTTCTCTATTTCAGTGATATGAAACATTGAATACTGTCACACTGTCTGGGGGATCATTTTCTAAAAATACAGAAAATCATAGATTCTTAACCTGGGCTTCAGTTAGACAGACACTATAGGTAGAAGCAGGGAGTTCTTCCTCCCAGGATCTTTAGCATCTGCTTTCTTCATTCTTGGTGATGGATATTTCTGGAGGTACATGATGATTTTCCAGCAGGTAAGGGGCCTATCTACTTTTAGGAGAATAGTTTTCCATTCTGGAACTTCTAAAATCAATCTGTTTGCTTTATTCCCTCTTATAAAAGTAAAGCATACTTCACCAAGCTCTAATCCATACAGTAAATGCCCACATACTGTAAAACCTATCTACCACATAGTCTTTTAAAATGGAGATTGTTAGGCATTGAGAAAATGATTGACTCTAATAACTAGGTTTAAGTCTTTTTGAAATTTTAGTCATCTCCAATTCTTTGTTTTCAACAAAATTGAAGAAAATTGCATTGTCATTTGTTTTTCATGCAAGTCATAATGTGATATTTTACCTATAACTTGGACATTCAAAGAATGGTATGTAAGAAATTTCTTCATGTAAGAAATTCTCAGTCTCATACACTTTTTAGGTGAGAAAATTTTACACACGTGAAAATGAAAAATAGAAATGGTAGGGAAACTTGTCCCATTTAGCCATTGTTTATTTGTCCATAGATACATAAAAATAAAATTTTATATGGTTCATTAAAATACATATTTCCAGTAAAATTTTACTTTTGAAATTTAATGATTATTCATGAAAAGTTTTAAAACATTGTGTGTTTCATATTTTCTAATAGTAAATGTGCTAATTAGAGAGATTATTACTATGCAGAATCTATGGCTATGAGCCTATACATATATATTCGTCTAAATAGACAATTTTTAGGTATATTTGCTAAGGTCTAACTGCTTCTGTACTTCTTTAGAAGGAAACCCATTCAATCACATTTGAGAAATGCTGAGAAGCTATGTATCTAGTATCTTGACTCCATAGTTGACATTATCCTAATAACCAACAGTAGGTCAACCCCAACTCTCACATACACATATAGCAAAAAGACACTTGATATGTTCTTTTACTTGTCTGTAAGCTGATCTCTGTGTGGCAAGGGGATGAGAACATCTTCAAATTGGAGGCTCCTAAATGTTTCTGGTCATTGCAAGTGATATTATCAGGGGAAAACATAGTGACAGGTTTGCTATTTGTAAATTTCACATTGTATCAAGTTATTTTTCCAAAAACAGTATAACTACCATATCATCCCACCCAACCACAGCACTTTTCCATCTTAGAAAATATATAGAAAGTTGAAATTACATTTAAGGGTATAACAGTAATACAGGGGAGCAAGGCCTTCCTCCTGACCTGCTAGATACCTGAAATGTGAGTTTATGTTCCCTAAAATCAAAGAATGAATTATAGGAATGATGGGGGTTAAAAGTAGGAACAAACTTTATTGAGCAAGAAAGATTCTGCCTAAGCAAGAGAGAGAGGGGGACTTGAAAATGAGTGACCCACCTACCTCACTTGCCAGGGTTTTCTTCTGAACCGAAGTTATGAGGTGAGACCAGTTTAAAGTGGGAAAAAAATTACAGTCTACCAGTAACATTGCATATACAGTCACTTAGGTAACATTGGTTCAGTGAGAAATCACAAAATGGACAAAACCATGATCAATCAATATGATTACAACAAGTATAGTTGCTTAGGTAATATTGATTAAATGAGGATCCAAGGAGAAATCAAGTCACACAACAATATTACAAGAATTTTTGGTCAGGAGTCTTCTGTGAGGGGGTGGGTCAAGATCTTGGCCCTCCACCCCAGAAGACTAATGTCTACTTATATCAGGCACTGCTGTTTATCATAGGGGATAATCCCTACTTACAATATGAGATTGACACCGACTTAGTATATCAGTCACTGCTGAGCCCCAGCCAAAATCATCCACGTATCTTAACTCATGGCATTCTAGGGCTTTTCTAGGTAACAAACTCCTATGTCAAACCAGTTCTAAAAGTTGTCAGCATATGTGACCATATGGTCAGACACAGTCACAGCAGTGACCTCACTCTTTGTACAAATTATCTATATTAGTTGATTTTCTATCAGTAGGAGAAGGTATGGACACCTATACTTTAAAGGTGGGGAGCTTATTTTGGCTCACGGTTTTCAGATGGTTCAGTCCATGGTTGTATGCCCTGAAGTCAGAAACAGCATGACATAAAGTCAGACACAGGAGAGCTGCTGAAAAGCAAAGGGGTAAGAACCAGCAGCAACAACAACAAAAAACACCCTTCCAAGTCTGTCCTCCGTCTCTTCCAACCAGGCTCCTCTTCTTCCCTTTTCTGAGGGGAAATTTTAGATCTGAACTATAACATCATGTGTCAGATACTTGCATTAATTCCAACAGGAACTTAATGAGACATTTCTGCTATTGCCCCCACTTTGTGGATGAGGAAACAGAGAAGTGAAGGCCTATCAAGGGACAGATAAGGAAGGAATAGTGAAACTAAGGTTTTAACTTAGACCCATAAAACTCTGTTCTACAAGACTGTGCTCTTAATCATTTGGTTATTCCCTTTTCCGAGTCATACATATTTTACAGGGTTGAAATAAAGATCACATTTTTTTTTCAAAAAAATAAAAATTGTGAACGAAGGAAGAAGACCAAGCAAATAAAAGTATCGTTAAATTCCTCCCACTTCAAAAAGGTAAAATGACCTTGTAGAAATGTTTAAAAATATACCCATGTTTTGAAAAAGGCTATTTTTCTACTGTTATAAGCGATCAGAGGAAAGGTTTTATTAGCATTCTTGTTTCTCTGTATTTTAATCTTTCACCAAAGTATAAGATGATGTTTTTTCATAGTCTTTAAAAAATATCTCATGCACAGTACCATTAGCTTGATTTTAAAGAAATCACTTGGCAGCTTTAGAATTTGTTACAGAAACACCCATGAAGAGCAAAGTGTAACAGACAATGCTGCAGTGGCAGAGGTGATTATAAATGACTTGTCCACAAAATATGACTCTACAACCTTGAAACGGTGCCACAGGGGTGTATTATGCATATGCCCTGATGCCCACACAAAGGTGTATAATTACCAAGCACATGTTATCAGATATAATTTCTTGCTGTGGGAGGAATGAAAAACCTTATGTCTCTTAGCTCAAGCACAGCTCACATCACTTTAATGTGTGACAAAGGTACCATATACTCAGTTTTACATGTTACCTTTGAATGTTAAACAATGCCCTGGAAATGTCCGGTAGCATCTGTGTGCAAACATCAAATGAGGGGTACATCACTCAGGACAAATGTTTCTAGGTTTCTTTCCCAGGGAGAAGGCTATTACATTTCCTGAGGGAATGAACTCAACTTTTTAGTTGCAAGAAGCAAAGCTAAAAATACAAACGCTCCTGGAGAATAAATCAGGAATAGGCAGCACTTAGGACTTTGGATATGTTTAAAGGCAAGGCACTGTTTCAAAAGATAATGAGATTTTCTTATCCTTGGTAGTCTGAGGGTAAATGGAAATGATAACCAGAAATCTTCATAATCTGGGGGTCTAGAATCTATATCTGCAGGGAATCATGTCATTGTGTTCTGATATCAATAGACTATGTGACTCTAATTCCTTAATGTCAACCTCAGAAAAATACCCTGAAGAGAAGGAAAAGTTAAGCTTCTCAAATACTTCCTGCATCTTTTAGAAGAAGCAGAAATTGTAGCTAGACCTCCCAATTAAAGACAGACTAACTTCTGTCTTCAGATAAATCATTATGCTCAGATAATCTTCTGTCTTTGTCTGAAAATGTCTCCTTCAATCCACTTCTACATACAAGGTCAGCTGAAGTTCGCATCACCAACTGAAATTAAATAGATCAAAAACAGAACTACATATTTGCCTTCCCCTTTACCAACTCTTTAAGCTTACATTTCTGAGTTGTCACTTCACAGGGCATGATAGAAAAGATAAAATGTTAACCTTAAAACCTAAGTAGGAAAATCACCCTAATAAAATTATTCGTTTCATCAGTTGATGACACAAATATGTAGTATGTGCTTACCTTGAGCTGGATACTGCTGTTTTTGCTTGTCATTCATATTGCTATGAACTTGTGCAAGACCCTCCATTTCTCCTGCAGCTCTAGATACAGAAAGAGAAGAGCGAGGACAGACAGAGCAAGAGGGTGGAGAGAGAGACAGACAGACAGACAGACACAGAGAAACAGAGAGAGAGAGACAGAGAGATGGAGAGAGAGAGAGTGTTAAATGTGGTGTGCTAGGGACTTTGAAGAAAAATAGTGCACAAGAGTGCAAGGGCGTGGTAGTGAGAAGGTCTGCCAGAAGACATGGTCTTAATTAGAAAGAAAATGAGAAACAGGAAGTGGGGTGGCTAGGAGGGGAGCCTCAGTCAGAATGAGCCTGGCATGTTCAGTAAGCAGCTAGGACAATGTGATGGGGCTGAGTGGGGTGTGAGAGGGTGCTGGGGGGGGGGGGTAACAGAGAGGCGAGGGTTAGAGGGCAGGGCGGTGGGGGCGCACCGATGGCACACACGCTTCAGGGGGTTGACGATGTCACTGGAAGCTCCGAACGGTTCCCCATCACGGGTACAGGGCCCTGAAGCTGAGGTTTTAGCCCCAGAGGAGAATACACTGTGTCAGGTCAAAAGGGGCTCGGAAGGCTGGGCTGGAAAGACAGTCCTTTCCTGGCCAGGCTCTGTAGAGAAACAGAATTGACTTTACATCGTCGGGCTGCTGACCGTGAGGAGCGAGCAGGGCCAGTCGGTTTAAGGTAGCAGAGATCTGACTTCAAGATTCTTCGGACCCAGATGAAGTCACTTGGAGTGGGAAGCTCAGGTTAAGGAGCGTTGTTTGCTGTGAAACTAAAGTTTCTCACGTGGACTGCTGCGAGCTTCCATCAGCCTGCTGTTCTCTGTGAGCCGAGAGGGGGGCTGACCGGAGCAGAGGTAGCTGATTTCCCAACCTCTGCTGTATTCTCCCTTCTTAATAATAAAGCTGACTTTCACTGCACCCACGGCTGCTTTATGGAGCCTGCTTCCCGGCCTCCCATTCAGTGAGCTGTCCCCATGCAAAGAGCTGACAGCCCCAGCGTGTGCGGGCGGAAGCGCTCTGTGACAGTCCTTCTCACGTCCTTCTTCCTTCTGGCTAGAACGTTTACGGAATCGCGGCAGCTTCGCCGTGACTGCGGACCGTGAGCTGCCCATGAGTTGCCCACGAGGATGGAGGTATGCGCGGGAAACACATGGCACACAGTCTGCCCCCTTTAGTTCCCTGGCCTGACTTCTTTAACCGAGTTCTTAAATGTGGAGGAAGATCCGCCATCAACTTGTCTGTTGTGTTTCTGTATTTGCACCTACACTTCATGTACCTTCTAAAAAGGAAATAGAGTTCATTCTCCAGTGGTAACGCCTTTCAGTGTTTGAGCTAGCCGAACCGTAACCTCGCTCTGTCATTTTTACTTCATGATATTTACCTACATTATCTTTTCCTCCCTTTCGCCCAGGAGAGACTTACCCTAAGGCTAATGTGGTTTACACTTAAGGACTCCTTCCCGGCGCGAGTCCCTGAGGGCCCTGATTCCGGGTTTAGCCAGGTGTTCCCGGGGCAATGCCAAAGTAAGATGCTTCAGAAGCCGTCGCTGCAGGCCTGTGTTTTCCCCTTCGGGACTGCTGGCCGTGCCTGCCTGTTCTGGCTAGAGAGGGGAACGTCAGCATGTAGAGAGAGCTGCAGTGCAGAGGCCTTTAGATTACGGGGAGCATAGAGTGACGTCACGGCTCCTCGCCTTGGCAGGGAAGCAGTGCTGGGAGCTCTATCACCCACTGTGCCACTGAGCATTGCCAGAGACGTGAGCTGTTCATGCCCTGCTGTGCTCAGCAGAGGACGTGTGTGTGTGTGTGTGTGTGTGTGTGTGTGTGTGTGACAGAGAAATGAAGTTGGAAACATGCAGATCCATAATTGATCTGTGAAAATATTTCTAATCATCAGACATGCACCGTTCATCAGCTATTTATCTGTCCTGGCCAGGTGACACTGGCATTGTTTGTCAACATGTGTAATGTTTCATGGTTTCGACATTCATTTTCACTTAATACCTAGATACTATTTTGTACTTCTTTTATTTGTGACTTGGGTACATTTTGTAAAAAGACACTTCCTGCCCTAAATTAATGAGCTTCAGAAACCACAAAATGGAAACTGTCTATGCCCTCACGACAGCTTCAGCCTTCACCTTGGCTCGTTTTATCTGGAATAAATATCTTCGAAGTGCGTTGCTTCCTAACCAGCCTTCTGAATGCCAGGGCAGCCCCTTTGGGGTTCTTTTGTTACTTGCCAAAATGGCCCCTTAATTCAGGCATTTTATGTTAACTATTTTTCATCTGTTTGTGTATTTAACATCTTGCTTGCTTCTGTTTCCTGTTACTTTGCTTCTTTATTTATTGAGTCTGCCTGGTGAATTTTCCTGATAATAGATCCTGGGAAGCGTGTTGAAGACAATCGTGCTTTCTGTCTTTCAGGAGTCTGTAGCCTGCTTGCAAACACAAGACCAGTGGATATGGAGAGAAATCATTAGAGAATATAGTGCACTTATCAGATTGTTAGGGATTTTGTGACAAAATACTACAAACTGGCTGCCTTGGGCAACAGAAATGTATTCTTGTGTGGCCCACGTCAAGGGGCCAGCAAGACTCTTCTGAGGCCCGCTTGGCCTTCTCCCCGCATTCCCCCCGTAGTCCCTTCATCTGTGTCGGACTCTTCCTGTAAGAACACCAGTCGTGCTGGATTAGAGCCCACTTATGGAGCCCGTTTGAACTGAAGTACTCCTGTAAAGTAGGCCTGGTACAGTCTCATTGTGAGGTACTGGGATTTAGAACTTCAGTATGTGAATTTTGGAGGTTCGTTGTTGAAACTGACATAGCACAACACTCAGCTCTTTAACTTGGCGTTTAAATTGGCCTGTGCCTTTTTATCTGCTAAGCTTACATTCAGCCAATTTGACCTTATGATTCTTGGGTGGAGTTTTTAAACTCTCACCTATAACTAAAATACCTGTGGCCCTGGAAGTAGTTAGTGCTGTGTCCGTGCGAGGACAGGCCATCGGGTTCCTGCCACTTCTCCACGTCATTTCCTGCACCTTCCCTCCTGCACTGTGCAGCCCACGTACGCGCTGCCAGCCCTGGAACTTTTCAGCCCCGACGTCCCCTCCTTGATCGCCCTGTGGGTCTCTCCTGCAAAGTCCTCCTTAGGGTTCTGTGCTCAGGAGAGTGAGGGAGGGGCGTCAGGGCTGCACGTTACTCAGGGGCATTGCTTTCTGTGTTTGTGAGCTGCTTCTCCATCACCATCCACCCGCAGTGACTCCATCCTTCCCCAGCCTCGCTGACACCTTTTTACTATCCGCCCTGGGTGCTCATTTCCCGAGATGAACCTCGATGCCTTCACCCTGCTGGTTTCATCATGTATTCCTGTGTACCGAACAACTCTCAAAGACAGTGGCTAAAAAACAAGGGCGTTTTACTATCTTTAATAGTTTCTGTGGATTAGTGATCAGTGGAAGGTTACCAAGAGAGGAAGCCAGCAGCAGGAACTGAAGCAGCTGTTGAAGGAGTAGAAATTTCTTCCTTTTTTCTGTCCGCCTCCATATGAACCCCAGATGGGACAGCTTGGATTCTTTATGGCACGGTGGTCTCCAGCAAACATGGAAGAGGAGCATGAAGGCTGAGGAGCAATCTTGGAGCTTATAACATGGGTTTCATCAAATGATTGACACTGATAAAGATTTTTTGCTCTGACCAAACGTGGGCTTTTAAATCTTCTTCTGACCCACCTGTTCACTTCCTTCTACAGTTATTTTAGCAAAACCCAGATAAATCAGTTTAGTATGACTCGTCACTCCTTTCTCTGCATTTGATTGTCTTCAGCATACAATCACTTTCCTTGTCTTCAATTGTCCCCAGCTGATATTTGATTATCCCAGCCCATCTTTAGCAGAAGTCTTGTTGGATAAGTATAACCAGAATCTTCGTTATCTACGGTTAACAATTTTCTCTCTACTGATCACCATCCTGATCCTTAGCTATAAATTCCCCCATGCTTGTCATGTATTCAGAGTTGAGTTGAATCTTTCTCTACTGCAAATCCCATTACGATAATCCCTATGTCTATCTGGATTCATCAGCTTTACCATTACTCGAACAAAACACCTGATAGTCACAGATTAAAGGAGAAGAAATTAGTCTTGGTTTCAGTCCATGGTCAATTAGTTCCAAGGCAGAAACATCATGATAAAAGGATAGCGGAATAAAGCTGCC
>PVIC010033427.1:0-20156 GCA_004025085.1 Thryonomys swinderianus
TACTGACCTTAAGCAGAGAGGCCCTGGGACCCGGCCCGGCCGCGTGGCCGACGCCCTCAGCGGGATGGTGTGTTTCTCGCGGAAGCCTCTGGTCCTCGTCCTGTCTTGAGAGGCCGGACGGTCAGCTTTGCGGCCAGAAGACGGTCCTAACTGCAGTCGGGCCGGTCCGACGTCCGGATCCCCGGCTTCGCAGCCTCCGCGTCGCGAAAACCCTCGGCGCCGTGCGAAAGCCGCCCGCGGACGGTGTTTGGCCGGAGCATCCTGAGCTGACGAAAGACGCAGCCCGTGGTTCGTGCTTCGTGCTTCGCACAACGCTGGCCAGCAGGAAGCTGAGGCAGGAGAGCGCGGGGGGGGGGGCAGGGCACGAGCCTGACCCGGGCTGGGAGCTTCCCCCGGGGGGAACCGGAGTCCGGTCCGGGCGAAGCGAGCGAAGAGTGAGCACGAAGCGGCCGAGGGGCCGGGATTCGCTGACAGATTAGAGCATTTTTCGGGAATATTGAGGACTGGACTGAACCGATCGTCTCCGACGGCACCGACGTGCTGCGGCTCCTCTCCCCGAGCTGCCGCTCGAATATACTCTCAACAAACTCCTCTGAGGACTTGTCCTGAAAGGACAGTACAGACGGAAACACCTACTTACAGCCTCTGAGATCCCCACTTGGAAACACACCGCTGGGACCCGGTGTCCACCGACAAGGCCCTGCCCGCCGCCGCCGGGACCACGGTGCTTCTGGACGTGCTGTGTGTGACCCGGATTCTGGAATCTCTTGTCTTTACCCTGTTGGTTTCGATTATGTTCTTTTTCAAGAATGGCATGTGCTTCCATTGGCTTCATTCTCCAGAAGAAACCCCAGGCTCTTCCAGCGACTCCACTACTGTGTCACTAGTGGGAAAAAAAAAAAATAGCAATCGCTAGATCTGTGATTTCACTTTCTCGACTAAAATACATACTGCCTTCCATCAAGCCTGCTCCCTTCCCCTAAAATAGATCTCCTAAGTAGATTAGTTCTGTCTTCGACAGAGGGATAACGTATTCCAATGTATTGTCTCCAGTAGCCCAACCCTGATAGAATCAGATCATTCTCCGTTTTCCTGGGCCCTGTCTTTCTCTGTCTTACCACTGTCTTTTCCCTGGCATAGCATCTCTCAAAGGGTCTTTAATATGGAGGTTTTTATTTCGTCCTCTGCTACCTTGAGTGGGTTACACGGAGACAGGCTCCGAGGCTGAGTGCCCTGGGTTTACTGGGGGTTCTTCCAGCGATCATCAAAAATGGGAATAAAGGCATCAAGTTGATCGGGGAGAAGACGCGAACCAACCACGATGCTTTGGGAGCAGGGTCCTCAGGGGACGCCCTGGCCCGTGGCAAAGTCCGAAGTGAGACGCCCTGGAGCGGCCTCACGCTGAGGCCGGGGGTTGAGACTCCGCACGGTCCCTCCGCAGCCCGGGAGAGTCCGAGGTTGGTCCCTTCCGGGACCCCGAGGCCAGCGCCCTCCGCTTCTTGCAGAGCAAGCGGGCTTCTGCTGGGTGAGGCCCCTGGGCGGCCCGGAGGCACCCACCCTCCCGGGCACTTGGAGCCGCGCTTCGTGACGCTCGTGATGCCTCCTTCCTAAGCGCTCCTCTCATGAGATCGATTCCATCCAGCTGAGAGCGACTGGCTTCCCCTAAAGTTAGCAGCATCTTAGTCCCTTCTGTGTTGCCAGGAGGTTTGTAAAGGGACAAAGCTCTCTTTATGTCACAGTTCTGGAGGCCGAGAGCTCGGGGACGGCATCTGCCCCTCCTCTGGGGCAGGCACACGCCAGGCGCCATCGCCAAGGCAGGAATGTGTTCAAGGGTGGAAAGCGGGCGCGTGAAGAAGACACCCAGACGCCAAGGTAACCCCATCTCCCTTTAGAACCGCCCACCTGGAAGTAGCTACTCGGGTCCCTTGATGCTGAATTAATCTGCTCTCTCGCTAATCCAGCCCCTTAAGCCTGGGTTAATCTAGTCCTTCAACGCTGAGTGAGATCACACTCGCCACAGCTTGAATCCTGTGTGGAACCTCATGACCTAGTTATCTCCGCGAGGCCCGCCCTCTCCGCACCGAACGCCAGCAGCGCCGTGGGCGAGGAGAGACCGTGGCCATCCTTCGCAGACATCCCAGCCTTCTGCCTTAGCTCCTCGGTGCTTAGGATTCTGGAAACATGCCCCGAAGGTGCTCCACATACAGCCCAAGGACCTTCGAGTCAGACTGGCCCAGTCCCTTCTTTTCAGGGGTCCTGAGAAAAGCGATGTCTCTCCCGAAGCTCCACTTCGGCTCAGCCCTGGAATCAGAGCCAACCCTAGCTGGGCGCCGTGTTTTCCTCCCGGCGCACAGTGCCGTCGTGTCCAGGGTAGAGTAGGTCACAGCTCCCGCTTGCAGCTCTGTGTCCTGCCTCCTCCGTCAGCCTGAAGACTCGGGCATTTCCTACACTTATTGCAGAGTAACGTGTAAAACAACGGGGGGAAATAAGGAAAGCTCGTCTCTGCTTAGAGTCGCGCTCCGCCCCTCGCAGCGTTACACGGGGCTGCATTTTCCGGCTCTTTCATACAGCGCACTGGTGATTTTCTGGCTATAAGTTATAACAAGTTTATCATTCAAACGGCCCCCCAAAGTGCAAGTTGTCTTAGAGGAATAAATAGTGTCTAATGTGTCTGCTTCTTTCTCTAGTGAAGGAGAGAAAAAAGAAAACTGAATAATATGAGAAAGAAACAGGAGGAAAAATTAAAAACACAAGTAGCAGTGGTTTTAGCCCCAGTGGAAAACATACATTTATTGGGAAGAACTCTCAGCAGGAACAATGGAAATCTTACATTTTCTAGTTCAATTACAACATCAGGATCTTAGATATTGGTGAGAGGCTTGTTTCCAAGAACTTTGATGTGGAATCAATACAGTCCTAAGTGATCCATTAAAAGTACTGCAGAAAATGTCCTACCATTATTAATAAATTGTTCCATAGCCTTCAATATATTTTTTCTCACACATTTAGTCATTGTTTAAATTACTGCTTTCCTGAAATGAAATCATGAATGTTGGGGATTTAGGAAAAATAATGCTGCAATTTGTAAGCCAGCCAGCCTGGCTGTTCTGCCTATAGATTTCTATAGAGGCATTAGTTGAGCTAGCAACACACGATACACAATGGATTCTTCTAGAAAATCTCAGGTCAGCTGTTTGTTATGAAAATGCACTGTGCTATCCTTAGAAATCAGAATGGAGAGTACCACCCAGATATTAGTTCGATGTGTTTGTTTATTGCTTTTAATGGGGTTGCATGGTGCCAGACAGCACTTTCCTCTGCCGGCCGCAGTTTGGCCTTTGGCCAAAGGCAAGAATCTCCGTCACTTAATGCCCAGCACTTTAAAAAGAGTCCCGCAGCCCTTTGCAAACCCTCCGTACCCTCCAAGTGACAGCTATCTCTTTACCATGAAACAAGGCTCTGCGCTCTGTAATTATAGACAAAGCTTAAAGTCAAATGCCTCTAAGAGGAAAACATATCGAACTGAGGCTTTCAGGATAGTTTGGATGTTCTATTAACAAATAATTCTACATAAATGTCTCCGTGCTGGCTACAGATCTACCCTTGAAAAGTGCTGTTGAGTGGAAAGTTGTCACAAAGCAGGGACTCAGGGACCGGGTCATAGGAAATGTATGCATCTCAAGCCATGTGGCTAGGACTCGCTCCAAATACGACATGAGGATCCTTGGAAGTCAAGTAACCATTTTTCTCTTTTTATTATTTTGTTGCTTTGTCATTGTTTTTGTAAGTGGCAACTAAGAATTTTACATTGTCATGCGAATTTCACTTTGAAAAAAGAAATACTAACAGAATGCATACCTAGATGCAGGATGAATTAAAGTTGTGGGTGATTTGGCTGGGTGAAAGTAAGAGATATTAAAATATTTTGAATAGAATTTAGAAAGAAAGAGGCCATGTATTTTGTGTTCTTTAGAGAAGTTTAGTTAGAATTAGTCTTTGCGTCAGAGAAAGGTAAAAACTAACTGAATTCAGTTTCCATCTGCATAACTGATTCTACTTAAGTGACCTAAACTCAGTATAATTCCTTAGAGGTCACCCGACCCACCATACTATCGATGAAAAAGCTAAGGGCGGGACTCTCCCATGTTCACGCACAGGTTTTTGTGGGTGCAGATCCATTTATAAACTTGCTTTCCATTCATTCACACTTGAATTATGGTCTTACAAGGACAATCTCTTTGTACCAGAGGCTGACAGCTAAAGGGAAATAAGCCATTTTTTGGGTTTATCGTTGGGGCTGTACAACTTAACGTGATGCCTGGCATTTTAGTAATGTTAGCATGTAGAGCCATATGTATGTATGTATGTATTTTATTTATTTCAGGGGTACCAAAGATCAAAGCGATGACCTTACAGTTGCTAGGAAGGCAATGGTGACACAGAGGTAAAACCCCCGGTACGAAGGTCCCTAGGCCGGTGTGGTACCAATGAGCTAACATGCCCCGCCCCCACCCGGCCCTAAGAGCCCATATTTAAAAACTAACGACTATTAGCTGGGGATTTAGCTCAAGTGGTACCATGCCAATCTTGGACACACAGGGGCCAGAATTCGATCCCCGGTACTGCAAAAAAAAAAAAAAAAAAAAAAAAAAGAAACAAAAACAAGCGGCTATCGAATAGTCTGTTAGTTCATTCTACTGCAGAAAAAGTGAGACTATTTGTTATCCACAAAAGGTGAGAAGCAAAAAAGAAAGGGTGATCTAGGTGCCCATGTGGCAAGAAGAACACGACGTCTTGTTTCTCTGCCTCATTTATACATTCACTACCTTGCCAAGGTCATTCTCTGCCCCACGCACGTGCCACTGACCTAGGACAGTGTGATCATCTCCGGTTCACAGAGAGTAAACTGAGGCAGTGCGCAGCAAGAACACGGGACTTTGGGGAGAAATTATTCAGGCAAGGAGAGAAAAAATGCAATTTATGCAGCACATACCGTACTGGTGCTGCGACGAACCTAGAAATACCAAGACTTCCTGCCCAAGAGACAGAAAACTAAAGGCAAAGATTGTCTCTGAAGCCAAAGACGAGGAAGAAGTTTTCTGGTTACTGAAGGGAGATGAGCACCCTCACTGTGTCCAAGGTAATCTGGAGGAAATGTAGTTTGGACCTAAGTCCTCTGAAAAGAGTTGTGTGAATGGAGGATCTGCTTGGATTTTGCTGGTAATTTAAGATTATGAGAGTCCTCAATGGTAACGTTTAATATTGTTAGCAAGCCTCCGTTTTGTTACTGTCCTTTAGCCCCATTTATGGTACCCCCTTCCTATTCTGGCTCAGTGCCGCAAGCGTTATTTGACACCTGTATGTTACTGACCTGTTCAATATGCTGAATATTCAAAGAGGCGAAGATCTTGGAGAAATCTCTGGCTTTGATGAGAAAGCAGTCCCGGCCCTCCACGTCCACTGCCGTGCTCCTCCAGCCATTATGATTAGACTCTAAGGCTGGAGGAGTGCCGGGGCCTGCCAGCAATCGGACAGTGCCTGAGTCGGGGGGTGAGGATTAAGAAAAACACAAGACAGACAAAGACAGACAAAGATAGGGTCGGGAGGACCTCTCAGTCAGTACCGAGCAGGCACCGTGTTTATTGATCAGGCTATATTTATACCGATTTAGAAGGGTAACATGACATCAATAATGGTTACTATGATCTTATACATTTATCGTTTGGTTGGTAGAAACAAAAGCAGGTAATCAAGAGATCAGTACAGGGCCGGAGGGTTAGCTCAGTGGTTCCGGCGCCTGCCTCGCAAGCGTAAGGACCTGAGTTCGATCCCGGTTACCACATATAATGCTGGGCGCGGTGGCTCACGCCTGTAATCCCAGCACTCGGGAGGCAGAGGCAGGAGGATTGCTGAGTCCGAGGTTTGCCTGGGCTCCATAGGGAGCTCAGGGCCAGCCTGAACTACAAAGCGAGACCCTGTCTCCAAAAAGCAAAAAAAAAAAAAAAGAGAGATCAGTACATTTCTTAGAAACGAGAACAGAAACAAATGGTAACTATAAACATGGTGATCATAAGAATGGAATCAATTTCTCAAAATGTTAATACTACAATTCTCTTAAATCTTTTTCCTAACTCTAACTTCCTTGTACTACTTTCTATTAATACTTAACTTTTAATAGAATAAGACCAGAAGAAGTACATCCATCATTCTAATTCTATGAAACTCTGTCCTAGCCCATGTAGAACTAGAAGAGGAACAATACGTTGCTAACTTGAGAGACAATGGTCAGTGGGCCCAGCCCAGGAATAGGGGAATCTTCCCGGAGCCAGAACATGTTTCCTGGCGGTCACCCAGGGCAGCTCCTTGTTAGAGCAGATCCTCTGGTATACTCGGGGCAGTGCCATAAAGCGCAGACCCCCGACTCAGGAGTTATTCCCCAAAACCCCAGGCATAAATGCCTGGTCCAGGTACACCATGCTGAGCCGCTTCCCACAGATGAGAGGACAAAGGTGGCCACGAGACAAGCCTGCAGGACGGTTAGAGCAAACCGCTCTGACACCAAGCAGGAGTGGAAACACTGTGTCCTAGCGGCACTCCAACTGCAGTGCACAGGAGACCTGTCCAGAGGAGGGAGGTCAAGGCAGGAGAAGGCGAGCTGCTGAGGGAGGACTCCTGAGGCAGGCACGCGTGGACCGGCTCCCAGAGCTACAGGAAGCCTTCAAGGCCCCGTCCCTCCTCTACGTCCAGATGGACATTTCGCCTCCTTCTGAAACATAAGCCACTTGTGCACTTATAAATTACCTCGAAACATCAGGTAAACTCACCCCTTTCAGGGCGACAGACAGAGTTTGCAAATCTCTTTTTCTTCTTGCTTAATCCCTGGATTTTACCTATACTCTGAATGCAAGTAATGCACATTAGTCAATTAATAGGCTGTTAAATGACAACAGTTCCGGGCAATTTAATTACTGTTGGTAAAATAAGAAATGAATGATTGCATGTCAGTAACCAATTCCAGTTCCTCTCCTCAGAACAGATTAACTTTGAATCATGATAGTTTCTCTGAAAAAAATTGATCGCTTCCGTGAACATATTAGTTGCTGTTTCATGTCTTAGAGAGGTTTAAAGTTTTTATAAGCAAAGCTTTACACATTTAATGTAGTAAATTCTTACTTACAGAGAAAGTAAAAGAAAAAGAAATTTAAATAATTTTCCCATTTTATTTGTATATGTTCACAATACATAATAAATGCAGTCATTGTGGGGTCTGATAGGTACACATCTCACATCTTGATCCTTTTCATGTGTGATTTCTTATTTACATGGCATCTGAGAAAGTTAAGACAACAATATTTGCTTTCAAATAAAGTATCTTCTATTTTCAAATGCATTAAATAATTGTTTTTTTTTTTAAAAAAGCCGCTTCCACCTCTGTGTTTGTAATTGCAGGGTTTTGATATCAGCACCCAGGATCTGACCTCACTCGGGCTTTGTGCTGATCTGCGCCCCAGCCTTGCTCAGACAAAGGACTTCGCTAAGCTGCCCGCGCTGGGCTACGATTTGTTTTTCTCTTGCCTCCGAATTCTCAGGTCATTTTGCTCATGGAGTAAAATCAAGAGCAATGCCAAGGAACGACAACCTTAGCACAGTAATTGTTTCTTTCCTTTTCTTCACCTTTTGCCTAGAATACCTAAAAACCTTTCACACATTTTAAGTAGTCTGGGTCTGATGGTTTTGTGGGTTGAGCAGGTGTTTCCTGCATCTTCCATAACCGCTTTTACACTAGGGAAGCCTGAGACTATGTCTTTGGTTCATCGGTTTTCTAAAAGTATGGAATAATACCTGGGCCAAAATAGATGCAATTATATATTTGTTGAATTAATTAACTAGCTAATTAAACAACCATTCACGGCCAGACACGAGGTATCAAGAGTTACAGATTTTTACCTGAGCTCTGTTTATAGAACAGAGCAAATTATAAAAATGAAAGATGGGGGTGGGAAATTCTAAAGCTTACCAAGGAGCAAAGAACGGGCTTCTCAGAGTACAAAGCTTAGAGATGGGAAGTAACAAGGGTCTAAAAGGTGCGAGAGGTGAATAGGCCGCGTTGGCAAAATGAAGCCTGTCTGTGCACTCTCCCTCCTCGTGCAGAAACCAAACACCTCACGGCTGGAACCGCAGCTGATCGTCTCAGTTGATAAACGTATTTAGCAATAATTGGGTGTGTTGAGACCTCCATCTGCAGATTCTTAGTGCAATTAAGACTTTTGAAACATAGCTTCCCTCAGCAATTTTGGATTATTAAATACTTGTTGAAAAGCAAAGGTTTGTAGTTACATTTAAGAAGGATTAGTGGATTTAGAGTTGACTGGGACAGAATCCCACACATCTCTTTCCAGTGACTGCATCATCTTCCCCGGAGAGAGATTCTTAAATGAAGTGCCGAGAGACTCATATAGATTCCCAAGCATTTTAATAGCCCTTCCAAGTAAAATCCACCCCTAGAAAGACCTCTCCCTATTCAATCCATTCCCATCAAACTACGCAGGCAGGTCTGAGTCCATCCCTTCTGAATGGGACCGTTGTAAGAATCTCCTAAATGGTCTGTCTGATTCCAGCTTGATCATCCGCCAGTGTAACCTTGCCATTCGGAAGAACTCCCTTTCTAAAATGTAGGGTGATCCTTCCATGCCTTACCTCAAGCCCTTCCACAGTTTACAAAAATCCAAGTTCCCCCCAACTACTACAGGAGATCTATATAGAATCCTCCTTCAATTTCTGTCTCTCTCCACATGGCTATTCATGTTATTTGTGTGTTAGTCCTTGCCTAAGATGCCCCTCCTCATTTTCTGGCCAGAAAATACTTTATTTGAATAGAATAATATAGTTTTGTAGAGCAAAGACTGTGAAGCCAAGTGTCTATATTCAAATCCTTTCTCAACTGCATAACAACAATGTAACTTTAAGCAAGTTACTTACACTTGGTTTTCCATCATTGTGAGGATCACAGTAGTGCCTTCCTGATTAAATGACTGGATGCATAAAAATTCTTTAGATTCATCCCTAGTCCATAGTAAAGAGCTCAATAAATGTCCTCCACTGCATATCCCCCTCTCCTCCTGGGGGGTCTCCTCTGATCTCATCACTTGCCCTGGCCCTCCAGATTTGATCCCCCAGAACTCTGACCCACCGTCACCGCTGCTGCATGAATCATGCTGAAATGTGAGCATATATGTAAGGATCTGTCTCCCCACACCTGTGTGATTAAGGTGCTGGTATTCTGAGACCAACAAAGCAACACACAAAACAGAGAGGAAGCTCAAAAGATACATTTGAATAGAGGAATGAACAAGTAAACACCAGCACAAGCGAAAATCTCGAAGCATCATGCTGATGGAGAGGCGCATTAGTCTACTGGAAAGAAAGGATCCCAACTCAGTCTCTGAGCACATTGAGTCTTCCTTCATGGGGGAGTGGAGCAGTGTCAGCTTTGCTCTGTCCCAGCAAGGCAGGGGCAGAGCACGGGGGTTGACAATCAGTCCCCTGAGGGATCTTAATCACATATCCTGCCAGGATCTCCAAACACTGGTTCCCTTTTCCAGGGACCAAGCATAGCTGCTCTTCTTTACGATGTGGAGCAGGTTGAAGTGATAACCCAGGTTATACTCTTGCAGGGCTTAGGGCTCTGCACACCCTGTTCCCCGACACCAGAGAATTCACTGGATGTCCTGAAGGAGAGTCTATCTCTCCTCAACCTGGTCATCTGTTCTTGCCCTTTACCTGCTTTCCTATATTCTGTGACATAAAATGAATTTAACACAAAAAAAAGACAACCATTTCATAGCCCTGTTAGAATAAATCATCCAGTACATGTAAAGCAAGACTTTAGAATAGTGTTAACTAATTCATAAATGCTCAAGAATGTTACCTATTTAACTGTCCCCATTTGAAAGATGAGGGTAATAAGCCTCTAGTTAAATCACTTATCTGGGGTTATAATGCTGCAGAATGGAGACACAAAGCCACCTTGTCTAGTCCTCATCACTACACAGATTCAAATCCCCTCTGTCTTCCAGTGCACCTATTTCCCAGCCAACAAGAACTGTGTCCTCTAATAGCCTGTCCCCAGCAACCCATCTCCAACTAAGACCCAAGTCCAATGGCACAATCAGCTGAAGGTCAGTGAGTTAATCCACTGAGCTGACCATGGACTAGATCCCTGAAACCATAAGCCCAAATAAGCTTTTTCTGTTTATAAGCTGAATGCCTTAAGTATTTTCTATAGTAATAGAAAGCACAAATGAACACACAGCCCCCCCCCCATAACATTTACTCTATAAGGATACCATGGCAAAAGGACTGGGCTCCTTTCATGACCTACATTATCAGAGCTAAGACTCTGCTTCCACTAGACAAGAGAGAGTCACAGAATAGGATGGGTATCAGAAGCATTGTGGAGGCTAAAGACATATTGGGTTTTTTTTCCTTCTCTTATTTACCTGTTGTATATTTTAAGAGTCTATGTGGTTGGGCTGGCTGATATGTACCAATATGTTGAGATAAACTAAGGGTAAACTGAAGCTAATGTTCTTCTACTATAACTAATATAGCTAGTTAATTATCCTGGATAATCATTGGGATTAGCTAGAAATGTTTTAAATTTTTTAAAAAGTGTTTTTTTTTTTAAAGAAATAAGATTCTCATCCTCTGGAGCATGGGAACAAAGATGTTCTAAATTAATGAATACAATCAGAAAGGATGTTTCTCTTATCATATCATCTCTGACATTCCAAATCTTCTAGCTAGTTTTCCATGTCTGTACAAACTGCCCCTTCACATTAAAGCTTTTAAGAATTCCCTTTTCAGCATATTTATGGTTCACTTCCTTGAATCAAAGATTTACCACTTAGTTATCTTTCATGAAGAATTAGTTCCAGAATTTTATCTGGAAACATTGAAAATGATTCAGGATATTTGTCCCATGAGTTTCTCCATATTCCATTTACAAAGAAGCATCCTTTCCCCTGAATTCCATTAGCTGAACCCAGAAGCCTTTGTAGACTGCATCAGGCCACACAAAGTACACAGAGGTGGTTCCTCACCTGACAACTGTTGACCGAAACAAGGGCCAGAATTCACAGTGATCAGCTCAACAGCACGAACAGTGGAAAATCGTCTTTCTGTGGGAGATAATGTCTTCCTCTCTGTTGTGGTATGCAGTGCACTGCCGGCCTCAGAAATGGAGGAAGAGGGCGAAGAGAGGGATAGCCAAAGAAAGGAGCCAGGGTCTAATTGCAGGATAGAGTGACTAAGGTAAACAATATTGTATGGAACACTTCAAAGTAGCCAACTGAGGATTTTCAGTCTTCTCATCCCAAAGTAAGAATAAACATTTTAAGAGGTGGTTATGCTAAATAAGCTACTTTAATTCATACACTGTGTATGTACCAAAACATCACAGGATACCCCACAAATAGATGAAAATATTATGCATCAATTAAAAGGAAATACAGAACAAGTTAGGTTTGAAAAATTGAGGACAATGTGCCTGAGAAATCCTTTTCTAAATGTTCGAATAGAGAGTTGCTGGCTTCTTTCCATGAAACAAATCTGACTTGCACTCTCCCTTTTGAAGATCTGCAATCAGACTCTGTCTTTGTGAATCTTTGGCAGGACCTGTAAGGCTCTGCACAGTCTGCCCCAGGGCTCTCTCTAGAAGGATGCTCTCAGTTACTCCACACACCACGGGCACATTTTTAATCCATATATATAAATTGTATATGTGTGTGTGTGTGTGTGTGTGTGTGTATGAATAATGGCATTTCATTCCATGAAGCAATTCATATCTAGGACAATGTTCCCTAAGAAGGGATCACCAGCAATCTTAGTTTGTTTCGGTACATGGTGTCTTGCTTACTTTTCTTATTGCTGAGACAAAATGCCCAACACCCAAAGTTAAAGGGGGAGGGGTTTATTTTGGCTCATAGTTTGCAGAGGTTTTGGCTCCTAGTTAGCTGGCTTCATGGTAGGGTGGCCCAGCAGATGGGCATCAGAGAGGAGAAACATTCCAGGACAAGGCAGGGCTGTCAGAAGGCAGAAAGCAGCAAGCGGTGCAGCAGTAGAAGCAGCAGCTTGCCTCTCCATTCTGTCCCTTCCAGGCTTCTGTCCTTTTGGGTGGTACCAAGCACACCCTAGTGGGCCTTCCTTAATTCTGGTGACACATGCTCAATCCCAACATCACATCCATAATCTGAGAGTCATGCAGCATAGATCCCACCACCTCCAAAATGCCCCACTTACAAAAGAGCGAGGCTTTGGAAGGACATCTTGGCACTGGTCATAACACATGCTATGATGTTCACAAAACCACAAAATAGCCTAGTGATTCATTTCTCAGAACCTGTTCTGTCATTAAGAAATTCATGAAGATGTACGGTGTCATAGCCCTGTCATGGTCAACTGCATCTGTGTGCTTTCTATGTTGGCGTTAATGTGACCGTAACAGTTTGTTTTTTCTATCTGTTCCCCTTGGAGTCATTGTTCTTAAGGGTAGAGAGCAGGGGGCCTTACCCAGCGGGATGCCTATTCCCAGCTGTCCACCTCGAAGCAGGCAGGCAGAGTATTCTCACCTAGAACATCAAGTGTGAATCTCAAGTGTTTCCCGAGTCTGAGACTGTGCAGGGGCTCCTGGACTCTCTCCTATACAGACCCTACTCTACGTTCAAGTTATTGTTTCTCCTCTGTCTCTGCCCTCTAGACACTCTTAGAAAGGCTCACTTACTTTAGCATTGGAGCCATCTTGATAGCATTTAAAATGTTAAAGAGAGCAGTACAATTTGAATTGTAAATTTTAAATTATCGAAAGAGAAATCTCACAGCACTTTGATTACAGTTAACAACAAATTTAAGTAATACTCTTACCAAAAAAGAATAAAACTTGGGCCGGAGATTTAGCTCAGTGGTTCTGGCGCCTGCCTCACAAGCACAAGGTCCTGAGTTCGATCCTGGTGACCACATTCAATGCTGGGCATGGTGACTCACGCCCACCAGCCATCAATACAACATACCACAGTGCCGGGCGTGGTGGCTCACGCCTGTCATCCCAGCACTCGGGAGGCAGAGGCAGGAGGATTGCTGAGTTCTAGGCTTGCCTGGGCTACATAGTGAGCTCAGGGCCAGCCTGAACTTCAAAGTGAGACCCTGTCTCAAAAAAAAAAAAAAAAAGAACAGGACTCTTATGAAGAAAATTATAAAACTTTCTTGTGGGATATTTTATGACCTACATGGATGTTTTAACATTCTAAAAAAAAAAATATTGGTATGGGGAGAAGTAACATTCACATCTAATAATGACAGGAACTGAAAATTTTATGAGAAATCTGAGGAAATTTTTATATACATTCAAGTAGTACAAAATTTACAGAATTTTCCTTCTTTCATCAATTGAAGCAAACCTTGAGTAGGGTTTTGTTCACTGTGACTATCAGAGAGCCAGCGAGAGAATTCAGAGAAATCTCCATATCCCTGGATGAGAGCTGTTAGAATCAGAATGGAGTCACTTTTCTCAAGAGTTGCTAGTAATAATGATGAAGATAAAGCCCAGAGATTAGGAAGGAGCACATCTCACCCAGGTATATATAGGCTTGATAAGAACTATTTACAAAAGATTGCACCATGGCCACCACAACATGACACAACAAATCCTTCTGCCCCATACCTGTTTTTTTTAATTTGAATTTTTATTGATACATTATATACACACATCAAGATCACACGCAATACTGAGAATTCGTACCAGCATATGACACAATTTAATTCTCCATGTCCCATTCCCCCCACCTACAATCCCTCCCCATATATATAAGCTTTGTTTACCTTTTTTATTGCCATCATATTTTTTCTTCCCCTTGTTACTTACCCCTGCATCCCATTTCCCTTCAGATATTTTCTATTTCAAAATATCTACCATATATCCTAGAGCTCCTGGATTCACGGCACTGTTGCTGTAGATGCACACAACCAGGGATTAACGTTTCAAAGTATCTCACACAGTCTTCCTCATTTCCTTTTCCCTTGGCCCCAGGCTCTTTGAATATGCTCATGGTTCACTATGGCACATCCAGTCCCACTGCAGTGCTCTGTTATTTGCAAGCAAATAAACAATCGTTAGACCATCGCTCCCTGTTGTGTAAATTGATACTTTTCTCCCTAATTGTGCCCAGGAAATATGTCCTCCGATGGGTAGCTTCAAAAAGTTTCTGAAGTCATTAGGTAAAAGGCAGAGAACCACATCACCAAATCACGTGGTCTACACAGGAAGAATAATGTGAGCAGAGCAGGAAGGCAGGAGAGACAGTCAGGGAGGCCTTGGAGGAGGGAAATGCCCACGGCAGGGTGAGGATGAACAGAAGTGCCCCGACCTAGGGACCAGCAGCTGGGGAGAAGCTTACCAGGGACACATCATCAGGGAAGAGCAGCCGCATTGCAGATGGAAACTCTTTTAATCAACATTGGCTCTTTGACCTTCAACATTCAAACCTCTCCTTTCCTTTTTTCACTGTCACATTTTTCTAAATGCCAAATCATGTAGATTTCATGCATATATAAGAAAAGAAGGAAACGAAATCGCATGTTTTACATTAAAATCTGCAAGCTCCTGTACTAAGAACTGCTTCCAATGGTTCACAACTTTGGTGTGAGACTGGCTCTCAGTTTCCTGGGTGTCTTCTGGGTGGCGTGTCTTTCTAATGAAGCTGATGTCCAGTTCTCTTGTCTTTCATGGAGGACAAGAAGGATTGAGCCTGTGGTTAGAGTATAGCCCACAGAGCGAGATGATTTTAGGATGAGGGGCCCATGAACTCACAGGAAAACCGAAAGAGTATGTCTTTCCTTTTGCTATTGAAAGTGTAGGTTCCCATTGCTCATAAAGGTAGGCAACAGATCACAGTAGGATTAGCAATACTGTGACTTTGCCACCAGTGGAGAGAATCTGCACCATTAGAGCTATCAGAGTGAACGCCAACCACTACTTAGGCTCATCACGACGTTACATTTGTCACTAGACTTCTGTCGTAGATCTTTCTGTTTGATGCATGAATGAGGAAATATACATCTAACTGAATAATAATGTTTATGTTAGCTATTTCCTTTGAGTCCTTTTTTAAAATTTTATTTTATTTCATACATTTAAAGGACAGTTCTGGGATGAGTTCCTGGGTCCTCCCCTGACCATCCAAACAGGCTGTGTGCAAGGAGGATTGGAAGCTCCTGACTTGGGGTCCATTAGCTGAGAATAAGAGTGTTAGCTTCTTTCTAGGACACTTCCAGGATTAAATAAGCACATAGAGTACTTAGGATGGTGGCTTGAGACAAGCCTTCTTCTAAGCGTTATTTGCAAGTCTTCTTAGCAATTCCAAGGCAGAACAGGATCCTAACATGCCTCTCATGATCTCTCTCTTCCTTAGAAAGAAAACCTACAGGGGCCTTTGATGTGTTATCACTCAGCCAGTTTGTGCAAATACAAACATGATAACCAAATGATAGGTTTTGCGCATCTTTTAAAACAAAATCAGCTTCTTAATCAATTTGCTCAAAACAACCCCTCTTTACTCACCCTCCTAGCGACAAAGCCTGCCAGACAAAGCAAGGTAATAAAAAAAATTTATTGTGCAATCACGAAAAGTGAGCATGTAATTTCTTTTATTTACCCTATTGTTTTTATCAAATCAAGTTAAGCTCTGTTTTCTTTTTCCACTCCTCATCTTTTGTTGTCATAGTTGAGAAATTTAGTGTTTAGCCTAAAATGTTTCACATGATGAATTATTAAAAATCTTTAACTGCCGGACAACCTGACTGTGGTAGAAGGGTGTTTTGTTTTGTTTTGTTATGTTCCTCAAAAAAAATTACCCCTTGTTTTGCTGTGAGGGGAGACAGCTAATGAAAAATGGCCCAGAATGATTGTGAAACAATTGTCTATAGTGTAATCAAGTCTGTTTCTGCCCTCCAACTACTCCAGGATATAATGATACATGTATCATTAAGCAGCTGCTACGGATGCCCGAGGAAACTGCTAGAAATTTGTACCTATTGTTTTCCCGTCCCCAGCTTCGCTTCCCCACCGTCACCCATACTCTCTCAGCTCCCTCATGCTTTTGGATGACGGCTACAAAAATTCTGTGAAATACAAGGGTGCATCTTCATACATATAAATTTGTGCATTTATACATATACACACATCTTTCATTTCTCCTACAATAAAGTATTGCTTTCTTCGGGGGACTTTTAGTAATTATGGAGTGGACAAAATAAGCTTTTTAGGAAGGTGACTTTTTCAGCACAGAAAGCAGGGGTCAAGGGAGAGTGTGTGGCTGATGTTTAATTAGAACAAGCCTCTAAAATAAAGCAACTATTTGTTTAACAGCTGCTAAATTTCACGTAGCAGAGGGGCTCAGGCTTGATCGGTGTGTGTGTGTGTGTGCGTGTGTATGTGTGTACATGAGTGTTTAGTTATCAAGCAAATAAATGGAAGTCAAGGCAGCCTGCTTAGTATCATAGTCCTCGAACCCAGAGGAACACAGAGCAGGATAGATTTGCTGACACCCACTTGTGATCGTGATGATTTTATTGCAACATAATTGTGTTGACAAGCTACCATTTTTATTTTTTATTTGTATGACAGTTGTTATAACACCAACACTTCTGGAAAAAGCAAAATGGCAAGGAGAGGGACGGCAAGCGGGCTCTTGGTAGGAGCTTCTGCTCTCACGGGATTTACATAGAATGCACATGGGATTCACATGGAATGTACATCCCAAGAGGTTTTCCACTGAAGCATGTTTGTGTGTTCTCAGCGTCATGATAGCTCTGCAATTAAACAGGACGTTCTCGTCACTAACATATGGCTACAATGTTTTTATTATGTCATATATAATTAATAGAAGCATGTGAATATCTAGATAACTAAAAGTATAATCTTACTTTAGTGGGATAACAGAGGAACTCATTGCTAAGAACAAGAACATGCCACTGTCAACCGAAAACATTCAAAGAAGTACTTGTGCCTAACTGTATTCTGAGACAACCAGAACTGTTCTGGGGCATATTCAACTAGCGTGTTTTATATCTGTAACAAAAATCCACCTAGGGGGTGCCTGTAAGTGCCTGTTGGTGTCTATAAATGTGTGCTCAAAATAATCTGATTTATTTTTCAGCCTTATGCGCAGGGGCCTATCTAAACGATCGTTTAGATCCAGGCACCAGTACACTGTACAGATAATATATGAAATACGGTGACTTGAAATGTTTTCTGCGCTGTCCATGGATTTCCAAAACATCTAGGTGACCAAGTAGAAATGCCCACAAAATATAATTTAATTTTGATGTGGAATTCGACACAGAGGGTAAAAAGGAGAGAAGGCAGGACTTTCACCAGAGTGATGCCCTCGTGTAAGACCCTATGTACAAGAGTGGCCTCTTTTATGAAATACCCGCACGGGCAGCAGCGAAGATTATAACGAGAGACATGGTGTCGTTATACGTCATTAAATGACAAGATTCGCTAACTGGAAACACAGTGAGGAGGCGTCAGAAGCTGGGCTTCAGTGATTTCAGAGACTGGGTCGCTAAAACGCACAGGACACATTTAAAACTGTCAACGTGAGCACCAGAAAACTGCAGGAGGACAGATAATGGAATGGGAGAAGTCACCAGAAGTGCTTCTGTGGCCTCCGCGCGCCGCTGAGAAGAGGGTCACCCTTCGGAGAGGGGCGTGGGGCTCCCTCCGGCTCCCTCTTGTTCTGGAGACGGGCTGAGCTTCCCGCGCAGAGCTCAGAGCCCAGCACCGCGGCTGAGCGCCAGCGCCCTGCAGGGGAGCAGAGCCAGCCTGCTCCGGGCAGCCAACCCTCTAGCCGCTGCTGCTCCTGTGGAGGGTCGGTGGCTCCTGACTCACATTCAAGGGAGCGCTGAACATCCTGTAGATTCCATCCGTGGAACGCACCTTCAGGGAAATATTCAGGAAAAAATTCACCTTCTTGCTGAACATGTGTAGACTTTCTTTTCTTGTCATTATTCCTTGTTATAATCAATAGCATGACAGCTATTGACATACCATTTCCATCGTATTGGGTATTATAAATTAAGCTAAACATGATTTAAAGTACATGGGGAGATACGTGTACAAACTAACACTGCACCATTTTATAGCAGGTGAGCAACCATACATTTTATTCTCTGTGGGGATCCTGGAAGCGATCCTCCTGTCATATTTCAGAGCATATTGTTTCATTATCAGGTTTCATGATCATTGGCTTCACAGTCTGCCTTTATCTTTAGGCCTTTGGGAAAACACAAATGGATAATTAAGAGGTTTTAAAAGGCTATCCTGCATAAAGGAAGACATCACTGAACTAACTTACAGCACAGGAAACACAGTAACTGTTGTCCCTATATTTCAGTATTTTGGGAAGTCAAACCTTAAAGCGATTGCACTGTCAAAGCCAAAAGTTCATGAAAACTAAACACGTCAGCAGGACTTTGAGATGAAGTGATGATTCAAGCCTCAGGTTTCACAGTAAAAGCAGGTAGTCACTGCGGAGCACCTTTCTTCAGCTCTGTGATAACACTGGACCGGCCTGAAGAATCAAGAGCCTTTACGGGCACTAGGAGGCTTGAGCCTTTCATTCCAGCAGCCATGCTTAAGTAAACATGAATCAAACACTATTTTTCAACAAGTGAGGAAAAGCTGATCCCTCTCGAATTCTCTTTGATTGTGTTTTTCCATGTGACCAACTCCCGGGACAGAAGAAAGATGTGGAATACATACTCCAAACCAAACCTACCCTCCTCTCGTTCTACCAAAATCTAGGTTACCAACTATAAAAGGAAAACTAACAAAGGCTATGTTTTAGCAGCTCCCCTTTCTTCCTGAAATCTACTGAAAGACAATGGAATGCTGTGTCAAATTAGCTGGAATGCCATTCAGATGTTACTAGAAAGATCTTAATGCTAAGATACATCAACATTCAATCTTTTGTGGTTTGCGGGAATGGAAAAACAAACACCAAATAAGTCCTGGTATTTGGACCACAGCAGGAGGGGGCATTTAGAAAATTCTCCCAAGGAGGCAATTTGGCAATGGCCAAAGAGCAAAGACTAGCTTGGGAATTAAGTGGAAACTACTTGTGGCAAAGAGTAGCATCAGAAAGGCTTTGTTCTCATCATAGAATTCATTGCACATGGTCTCATATGAAAAGCTATATCTGTAGACAAATTGTACATTTCAGAAAAATTACATCTACTATAGCTATGCAAGAGTTTCAATCTAACTCACCTAAGAAATCATGAATTTTAGTACTTTTTCACACAATCAATAAAAATTGCGGGAAGTGGAACTTGGGACTGAATATTAATCTTGTATCCAGCCCTTTGCTAGCTTTCAACAGCAACTATTCATCTTGTTGAGCTTATAGAAGTGATTTGTTTCATCTGTACACTCCATGCACAGCTAAATATAAAATCAACTTCTATTTAACAAAGTGGACTAACAGCATGAGGCCTATCAGGGCAGCCTGCAACCTTGGTGCAACATTACAAAGGCCTGAAATGTGTCAGCACCAAAGCCAAGCCATTAGAATGTTGCTTAATAATGGAGTCTTATTGATAGGTTGACTAATAGGAATTTTCCGTCTTAAGATGCTGACAGACCTGGCTCTGGTTTCTTTGCAAAAGCTTCAACAAATAATCTGCAATGTCTTGAAGTTATTCAGTTGCTTAATCTTCTTATTGGAAATCAAGTTAAAATTATCCATTAAGCAAATGACTCATTCTCATTCAGCTGAATGAGGAGTGTAAATGGGCTTCAACCTTTTAAAGAAAGTGAAGGTTGCCCTCGTATGTGTTTTCAGGTCTTCATATACCCCATTATCGTTGTATTTGATAAATGTGGCCTAGACTCTTGCAATATAGGAAATGGGTCAGAATTCCAGATGTCTTCATCAAAGAGTCCCTTTATTGTGTTGTGGGTGTTATTTGTCTTTTTCAATCCTGAAGCAGCAATGGGAATGAAGAGTAGATCTCAACCACTGACGTTCCACCAAAACCTACTGGGCTTTTCAAACCTATGAAGTCTCAATTCTTGAAACTACGATGACGTGAGGGTC
>PVIC010033428.1:0-20158 GCA_004025085.1 Thryonomys swinderianus
GGGAGGGAGGGAGGGAAGAATGGAGGGGGAGGGAGAGAGGGAGGGAGGGCTGAGGAACAGGGAGGGGACTCTTTGGAAAACTTCTGAAGGACAGAATGTGGCATCGTCTTGTGCCCTCGCACATAGAAAAGAGTGAGCGAGCGCTCCGGTCTCTCCTCACGGGGCGCCAGCCCTTGAGGACTGCTCCCTCACTCTTGACCTGATTACTTCCCAAACACCTCCACTCCTAGCCCCCAGCAAACTAAAATGTGGGTTTTAATACATAAATTTCGGGAAGACATGGACATTCAGCAGATAACAGAACATTATTCGGGAAAAAACACAAATCTGTCATGTTTATCTTTCCATACTCCAAACTGTGTGGCCTAAGAGGGCTACATCTGCCACCTTTATGATGGTCAATAATGTCTTTTTTTAAATTGATTTTATTGGAGATATAGATAGATAGATAGATATAGATATAGATATGTATGTATGTATATATATAGTGATCATAATCAACATTGAGAATTTGTACCAGTACATGACACATCTTGATTCCATTTTCCCCTTTCCCCTGCCCTCCCTACAACATCCAGCCCCCTGTATATATAAGCTTTGTTCCTTGTATTTGTTTACTATCAAATTTTTTCTTCTTGCATCAGACATTCCCATTTCTCTCCCTTTCTGGAAACATAACAGGATCGTGTGACTACTTTCCATATCAGGTGAGGCCTAGTTGTTAGCTTCAGATGACAAGACATGAGTGTATCATTCCTGGAAAGACATTTAATTGTCATTGAGAAACCTTCCAAATGCTTTTGGCCTTTTTCCCCCATAACGACTCGTGTTGAAGATGCATTCTGTTCCACCAGTCTAGGGTCCTTAGACATAACAAAAAGTCCTACCACCACTGCCACCCAATAAAAAACTTCTGAAGGACAGAACATGGCATCGTCTTGTGCCCTCGCACATAGAAAAGAGTGAGCGAGCTCAAGGAGAATGGGGCAGAGCACCAAAGAAACTTCGAGATTTTTAAGTCACTGATATTCGGGGAGTTGCTCCCTTAGTACTACTCTGTGATCTGTCCCTAATTTTATAAGCAATGGTCAGTTTAATAGTGTTTTGTTTCTAAAGTTTGAATAACACACAGGTTTTTAAAAAGAAAAAATTTACAGTGGTATTGTTTTATAATGGTTTAATGTACTTCAACATTTTATAATTTTCATATACTTATGACAATTTTCAATATGCAAGGTTAACTTTTAAATCTACACGTTAATTTTCAAAATAACCATGGTTGCCGGGCGTGGTGGCTCACGCCTATAATCCCAGCACTTGGGAGGCAGAGGCAGGAGGATTGCTGAGTTTGAGGCTTGCTTGGGCTACATAGTGAGCTCAGGGCCGGCCTGAAGTACAAAGCGAGACCCTGTCTCAAAAAAAAAAAAAAATAACCATGGTTATTCAGTTTTATGGATGACTTTACTCTGTTCAAATGAAATTGCCACCAGAACACAAATAGAGCGTCAATCCTTGAACTCTTCAAGCAGGCACAGTCCCTCTGAGCTACGTCCCTGGCCCACCTGTTCCTTTCAGAATGCATCAAGACATCAGGTGGCATTTCCACAACTTAGACAACTATTTTTGCACTGCCTGACTGTGTCTTATTTCATTCTTGTGAGATAATATGAACGGGCCAAGTTCATGTCCACTCGCTTCAGGTACGCCCATGTTCTCAAAAAAGGCTCAGGCAGGATAAGCCAAGCAAAAGTGCACCAGAACGAGGAACAAGATTCATAAAATCTCACACAGAGCATGTAAATTTCCAAAACTGTACTGTCTGACCCCTATTTAAATAATACTGCATGAAAGAATTGCAGTGGCTGGGGATTTAGCTCAGTAGCACTGTGCCTAGCTGGCAAGTGCTAGGTCCCGAGTTCAGTCTTCAGTGGACATGGGGAGTCACTGAATGTAGGAAAACTAGATAATTGCAAGTTCTCACTCTCCTGTATTATCTTGAGCTCCAACCACGTGATGGCTGATGAATTTCCAGACTCTTTCTAAGTCTGTATGTCCTTGCGCAAACCTCATTCTCTGGAGATTTCAATGGCCATTTCTTTACCTAGCTGGGATATCACTGTCTAGCGTTTGATCTCCAAGTTCACAGAAGCCCACAGTCCCTGGAAGTGGCATTCTAATTCAGCCCCACCTGGCTTTAAGAGGCAAGCTATTAGCTTGACTGAGGCCAGTCTTGAATTGGGAATTTACTTAATAATAAGGAAGATAGGATGGATATAAATAAATGGTGCTCCAAAGATGAGAAGACAGTGATCAAATACGCCCACTAGATCCACAGGACCAGGATAAGAGGTTGTAAAACAAACAAACAAAAAAAGACCATTTTGTGTGTTTGTGCAAGTATATTATGCCATACTTGTTTTATCTGATAAATATCAAAGATAATGATAATCAAGCCAAAATGTTTAATTTTGAAAAGATTTCGCTTTGACCCTTTGCCATAGTTCAAGGCCAGTCTGAGCTATATAGTGAGTCCAAGCCTGGTCCGAACTATATGGTGAGCCCCTGTTTTCAATTCTAATATTTTAATTATTATTTTACTATATAGATGCTAGGCACATGTTTAAAAATTATTATCTAATATTAATACTAAGTAAATTTGTTTCTCAATACAGATTTCACAGAAGTGGAAAATTAGTATATGAGCCAAGACCTAATAGAGTCCTTCTTGATTATTTCGTTCAAAGAGAAGTTGGCTGCACCTGTTTTCCACTCCCAAAGCCCGAACAGATCATTCTAAAGCTTGGACATCCTGGCAGCATCCACAGCTTCACAGTGACAACAAGCCTGAAATTTGGTGGTTGTTGTCAACCCCAGGAAAACGGAAGCATTTTGATTGTGAGTTCTTTTCCCCATATTAACCCAAATTTCTGCTTTTGAGAGTCTGCCTGTGAACTGTTAATAACAGAGTGATCAGCGGACATCTTACTGTGACTTCTGCTGTGACAAAATTCAATTTGGCATTGACAGGAAAAGTAAATATCACTCCTAAATGTCTGCTTTCTGCTTTGTGAAAATAGTCATTCCTCGCAAAACACCATCAGCTCTACATACACAGAGCCTACCAAGAGGGAAAATACTAAACACACATAAAATGACGCAGAAATTGACGAGTGATTTGCTCGTATGACCACCTTCTGTCGCACTAGCTAAGCTCTTCTGAGCCTTCTTCCTTAATGTACATTTTACAGCTATCTGCAAATAATTGGCAGTCACACAGCACCTACCACATTACTCAAGGTCCTGTAAGAAAAATAGAAACCACATGAGATATTTCAAGCAGAGGAGATTAGTTACAAAAGTGTTTAGAGGACTGAGCAAAACACAGCATGTGAATTCATCCAGCTATTAATACCTACAGGAAGCAGCTATTCTCCCCAGAGCCAGGGAAATGAAAGGGAGGAGGTGTGGAAGCCTGGAAGCCACTTACTAATGCACTCTGGGAGGGTTTGAGAGGTCCTGCACAAACAAAGAAGGGATTTCTCTGTCAGTATTTGGAGCAAGAATGAGGTGTCAGGCAGTAGGTACTGGGACCACCAGGATAAGGCCCATTTCACACCACTGTGCCAACACATCCAGGCCCGTGTGTGTGTGTGTGTGTGTGTGTGTGTATGTGTGTGTCTTGACTAGAACCAATGAAGACAGGCTATTTTGCAGGAACAGAAGCAACCAAAGGGCTCTGCTTATGGTTCTGCAAGAGCCAATGTGGGCGCCACTGGGCAGGTACTGGGGTACTTGTGTGGCATCGGTTGCACCAGAGCAAGAGTTTGGCACTAGGGCCGTGGGTCCGCTAGAAGATCAAGGAGCCCGGGTGCATACACTGCAGAAGGAGGCCTGAAGCCTGGACACAGGAAATGAGTCACTTCCGCTCTCTCTCTCTCTTATTCCTCCCTGTCTTTCCGGAACCTCTCTTTGGGAAAGTCTAACTGAAACTGTTGGCAGTTAAAAACTTGGAACAGTAAGTGGACGATATCAGAGGAAGGGATATCAGGGGCAAAGAAGCAAAAGGGTGTCGCCTCTGACGTCTTCAGTCTTGAGCAAGACTACGTTTAACGCTGTTAAAAATGTTACATCTTTTGTTATCTTCTAAAGAAACAGGAGTAAATAAGATGGCTTAAAATCAAGTTGAGGTTATGACAATATAAAATATAATTAGTGAGTGACTTTAAGCCAGCTCTTGAAGAAATTCTGTTTTAGTCTTCTAGTTTAATAAAGGTCTATTTAGATTTACACAAGTTACAAAAGAATGCTATAGCCATCTGTTTTTATTTTTATGAAATCATATACTATTTTACTTAAAGCTTTATTATACTGTTCAAATTCCAGTATATCATCTCATTATGCAGATAATTTACTTAAGTAAACAGGGGAAAATATTAGCCTGTGCTAAATTACAGATGGTCTCTAATTCTTTGCCATGATCCTTGAGACTTTCTTGAATCCACAATAGCCATAAGAATAATAAAACGCAGGAGAAGAAATGTTCAGGGATTTCCAAACTTAGATCATAAAAGGCCTTTCAGCTTCTCCCTGAATTCTTTTTGAGAATTTGATCTGGATCGAACCAGCGGCCAGGAAAGAAGTTTAAGTGCCCGAGACCACTGTGCTGGAGAAACCACACAAAGACGTTCTTGGTGACACTTCCAGCTGAACTCCACGTCTGATCATCTCCTTCAAAGGGCCAGATATGAGTGTGAAACAATTTTGTGCCCTACAGACAAGTCCACCTGCAAGCTGGGAACCAGGGTCAACGTGACCCACAGAGGAGCCAACCAGCCAATCTCTCTGCGCCACCAAGGGATGGGCCACAGTAAGTCACTGTTTCGAGCCTCAAGTTCTGGAGTATTTGCTGTGCAGCAACAGATAATGAAATGCTCAACAGTGAGAGGTGCATCCTAGAGAAAATGCCCTCTTCAGTGAGGCCAGGTTATTGTGGCCTACTTAGCCAAAATAATTCAATTATAAAACACAGTACTCATGAAGCTTTAAGGATGAAATATTCTCATTTCCTACTCACGACAGTTCCTGCAGCACTTGAAGAAACCTGTCTGGTGATGTGAATTGGGGACCAGTGGAGCTGCTGCTCGTCACTGGGAGAAGTCCCTTTAAGCTAAGAGTTCCCAGCCAATTAATCCTAATAATTTTATACTCTTTTGATCCCAACAAGGGTAGCCCAACAAGTTGAATAAGCTTCAGGTTTCACAATACAGACTCTTTCTCTGGTGGATATTTACTAATAATCACAAAACTCTTGGCATTTCTCAGTAACCAGTATTTTTTCTAAGAAAAGCATTCGAAAGAAAGAGAGAGGACAGCTATGTTTAAAAGCCTCTTTGCCAGAACATTATATATCATTGAGAAACAAAACTAAAAAAATCTAATTGTTCTATAATAAATGGATATTTGAATTAAAAGCTAAATTAAGTTATTTAGGGCATGATGCCATTTTTCTTAGAAAGGACTTACAAAAATCTAACAACACAGGCGGTTGTCAGTAAAAATTCTAAATGGAAAAGTTCAACTTTAAACTATGTAAACTATGATAGCAGGTATAAAAAATATTATGTTACAGATAAGGAAATTTGAAGAAGTGAAAAGCCATTATGTTGAGGTGATGATCATGAGATGAAACTTTATTCTTCACTTTCAAACATTCTCATTTCTGTCTAAATTGCATCCCATTTCAGCCAGTAAAACTGACAGATCCACTCTCAGAAATCAGCTTTGGAGATTTTGTAAGAAGCGTTCAGTCAAAATCGCATCTAAACTTATGGGGATTACTGTAATGTCCACCTAGGGAAAGTAGGCGTGGTTGTAAGAGTCACTTCTGACTTCGCGACACGTAATATGGGTAATATGGGAAAAGAAACTTGTAATTAGGAAGGTAAGTTCATACGCCTGGGGAAAGTTTGGCGTCTTTCTGTTCCCTTTTTGTGACATGAATGGTAAAGGAAGCCGCTAGAGGCCAGAAATCAAAAAACCAACCCTGATCTCTAATTTTCTTACTCTCTGTTTTCATCCAAACATATATAAGTGCACACATGTGTGCACATGCACACACACACACACACTCCTTAGAGGTGGTACATTTAAAGAAACCTCTTGCCGTTTTAATGGCAATTTGTTTTTAACGTTGTACAGTAGGAGGACAGAAAGCAGGGCCGTGAGCCTAGCTCTACTCCGTTGCCAGTGTTTCTAAGACTTGCAGAGGCTCCTTCCACGCTGACAGCCTCCGTGCCCTGCCCACAACAGGAAGGGCTCTGGGTCCCAAGTAAGGGAGGGTTCACGTAAGAACTGAGAAGGTGTGAGGTCATGCTGTGCTGAGTGGTCTTCACCTCTCTTATATCTCAGCTGTATACCATGGAATGTTAAAGATAGACGCTATCGTAAAAGTTAACATTTTAAGTGACAGAAAGAAATATACTTTAGATAATGGAAAAGAGTTGGAAGGAAAGGTAGGTTCTGACACAGAGCTCAGTGTGGTCTGCAGACTAGGAACTTGGCTTTCCTCTCTTCCCAAATATAGAAAACAGTACAATAAAGTGATCTCCCACCAACCCACCTTTTAGTTTTTCCTTTTAGTTCCTTTTTAGCTTTCCTTTTAGTTTTTCTTGGAGGGTGACCGACCCCGGGAGAAAGACCTAATCTGCCCCCGTGGCAGAGATATGAAGAGCTTCGCTAGCACAGACCTCTTCCCTCTCATGGTGCCCTTAAAAGCTCCTGCCTGAATCACTCTGGTGCTGGCTGAAGCCCAACTCCACTTCGGGCCCTTTTCGCTTAGAAAGATGAGATGCTATCATATGTGAAATTAGGGTCTCTTTAAAACTAATGAAAGATGCTGCCTATTGTGTTGTACATTTTGCCTCACAAATTGCTATACAGTAATTATAGAATTTGGGGAAACACGATGTTACTTCTTAGTGTGTTTCCCTGTTTAAGAGCTAATATCTCCTTATACCTTGAGTTCTACCTTGGCTACTACAGAAAGTGAGGGTGAGTTCTGCAGTAACATTCCATGTGTTTGATTTTTTTGTTTTCTTGATATAATTAACCTCCTGTCTCAACTTATTGTACCTTGTTATGATGATGATAATCTTTAGCTATTGCTTTGAAGGATTTTCAGTTTCACTGAACATGTATTTTCATAATTAAATACATCAAGTTATATTGGGAAAAATTATTATATAGCTATATAACAATGTATGTAGATATATGCACACATATTCTCAGTATTTAAAATATATTACCATGAATCATCAGAAGGAAGCATATCTTTACAAGTAAAAAAAGGAACAATAATTTGTTTGTATGATTCAAACACATTATCTATCATACATGGAAAATCTTTTTTCAAGAAAATACTGTAAAAATGAGAATTAACTTGTGTCATATACTGGTACAAATTCCCCAATGTTGTGTGTGATTGTGAGTTGTATATAAAATGTACTAATAAAGACTTCGATTTTTTAAAAAAGAAAATACTGTACAAAATTTAAAAAGCATAATTGAAAACCTAAACAAATACAAACAAAATTTTTCTGGCAGAATGTCTTCTGATATTCTCCCCCTAGTTTCACTGCATTGGAGAGCCCGAAAGTCACCCATAGGCCTCCGTTTCCAATGGGACAATTCAATGCCCCCAGTCAACCTCTCTTGTCTTTTCGGTAGGTATGAAAAGAATCATGAACAGTACAGTTCAAGCCGTGGGTGAGCACCAAGTAGTGACCAGATGAATTCTAGGTGTTTATTTTGGTCAAAACAAGAAGGGTGGTAATGACAAGTTCTTAAAATTAAAAGGATGATGCAGGTAGGGTGGCGCACACTTGTCATCCCAACACATAAAAGAATAAAGCAGGAAGATTGCCTTAAGTTCAAGGCCAGCCTGGGTATACAGTGAGGGCCCATTTCAAAGAAGCCAAAGCCAACAGAAAGTTAAAATGAGGGCCTCTGAAAACTTTTGAGCAGCTAGGAATTTTATTTAAAATGAAAGAGGTTCTAAGATTTCCGTAAATGCAACAAAAAGCAAACATTAATTTCTCTCAAGTCCATGAGGAACTCTTCCTTTCAAGTGTGTTTTCAGCTGGTTCTGCCCCTTGGCTCTTCCCTAGAATCTTTAGGAGATTTAAATTTCCTAACCAGCTCCCTCAAAGAATCACTTCCACTTTCCCCTGTTAACTGAGCTAAAGGTAAAGATTCTGTGGCATCTTAGCAACAAGTTGCTTATCTTTAAATGTTCACCTACCTCTACCTTTCACATTATTCACATGAAGTTCTCTGTCTGTTAACTACAACCTGAACTTACTTGTGTACCTACTGTCAATAGTTCAATTTGAAGGGTAGAGTCAAGTACAACATGCTAGTTCAGGCGATAAACGATGAAGACAGCAGCACTGCTAAGGGATGAAATTTAATGGCTATTGGTCTGAATAAATCCAGAAGGACTGAATAAACCCAGAAGCTTGATTTGTTTCACAAATGTCTCTAGCCAAAAACTGAGACATGAAATATGATTTCAGGGCACACAGAGATTACTAACAAACAATGGATAAGATCGTGGAAACTTGAAGATGCCACAGTTGATCTTCACATTTCAAAGTCAAGATTCCATTCAATTTTAGCTGGAACACAAATATTGTAATCATAATTTTTATCAGTTAAACAATTCCCATCATGGCTTTTAGGAGAAATTTTCCAAAATCATGACTGACTGTTATCATTTTGATTCCTTATTTCATCCTGTAGAAACTTGCCTGTCTTATTATGGAATCACAACATAGTCTCAAAAATGACAAGAAGAAAAAAAAAAAAAATGACAAGAAGAAAATACCACCCACTAGTGGTGAAACGTTTACACAGCATAATCAGAAAGGACTGAACAGCTCCCAGCTACCACACTGAGAATCCAGGTGAAGGGAATAGCAGAAAAGCCTGATGTTTCAATATTATCAATATATCTCAAGAGACCACAGCCTCTGGTGGTCCTAATGGGATTTCATAACTGAGATATGGAAGAGGGTGCCTGGAAGAGAAATGAAACATTGCCTAAGAGATATGGATCAAAGAAATGTCTGATCGTGGATTAGAAAAATGTGGCACTAATTAAACTAGTCCCTTGGTAAAGTCCCAGGGGCTTTCTGAACAGGAATTGGGCATCAGATCCAAAGGCAGCATGGGAGATCTTAGAAGGATAACAAGTCAAGCATATCACGCTAGTTCAGGAAGTAAACACTGAAGGCAGCAGCACTGCCAAGGCATGAAATGTAATGGCTTTTGGTCCATTAGTGAGTAAGAGGGGATGAAAGGTGACCATTTGCCCATTGTGTAAGCATCCAAGCCAATCCAGACAAGTAAAGATTTTGTGCAGGCTCCCCCCTTTGGTTACTCAGTTATGTCTTAAGGAGATCCTAAAGTTGGCCCCTGATACCAGATTCCATCCTGGAGTTATCCCTTCAGATCTCAGCCTCTCCTATAAACTCTCCAGAGTCCTAAATATGCAAAACATTTATGAGGATTATCAAATTATAAATCCAACTGCATACATATTGTCTGAAAATCTTATACATCTCAAACAGACTTGATAGGGGACAAGATCTTTAAATCAGAGAAACAATAGGGCTAAAAATAATGATAGTACTTTGTTTGTCAAAACAGTATACAATGAGAGAGTTCTACTGAGGATATTTAACAAAGTCTCTTATTGATAACAGTATGATCCCAAGACTGTGCAGTCAGAATTTTATCTAAGTGGCCAAAGCTCTTCATAAGTACTAGATGTTCTGTGAGTACTAATATCACAATGGCAGGACAAAAGAAGGAGATATAGTCCAGAGATAAACAGTTGGCACAAATTCTCTGGTCCAGTCTCATGGGCAAAGCAGGCATCATACCAGCCAAAGCTCTCTGGTATTAGGCCAGAAGAGACATTGAGACTGTAGGCTTTGCCACAGGCAATACACGACCCAGGAAGTACCTGGAAAGCATCAGCCCTTCTATTCATCAGCATGGGTACTCTGTCCACCTCTTGACAGGAAATCAGTCTTCCGGTCTATTGCCACCCTCCCCAGTTCACACACTATGACAGCGCCGGAGGGATCACTATATAATTTCCAGGAAGCAATAACATCAGAGCCATACTCTGAAATAAGGATTGGAATGATAGAATGAATAAAATCGATCAAATTATACACAAAGCACACAACGACAAGGCGTTTCATGATTCTTGCATTTCTTAATGCAAGTCGAGATGTAATGGTGTATTGCCTGCAGTGGCAGTGCTCTGGGAAACTGAGGCAGGAGAAACACAAGACCAAGCCCAGCCTGAGCAATGGGGAAACTTAATAAAACCTTGTATCAAAATAAAATTTAAAAAATGGATGGAGTTGTAGCTCAGTGTAAAGGCCCTAGATTAGATTCTTGGAACTTATAAACAAGTAAACAACAACAGAATTCATGCTCAATCCTTATTCCCTTCTTTATTAAAAAAGAAAAGCTTATATGTTTCATTTTTAGAGAATAAATACTTTAAAAATAAAACCAAACAGGGCCGGAGGGTTAGCTCAGTGGTTCCGACACTGCCTCGCAAGTGCAAGGTCCTGAGTTCGATCCCTGGTAACCACATACAGGGCTGGGCGTGGAGACTCACGCCCACCAGCAATCAATACCACATACCATAGTGCTGGGGGTGGTGGCTCACGCCTGTAATACCAGCACTCGGGAGGCAGAGGCAGGAGTATTGTTGAGTGCCAGGCTTGCCTGGGCTACATAGTGAGCTCAGAGCCAGCCTGAACTACAAAGTGAGAACCTGTCTCAAAACAATAAATAAATAAATAAATAAATACATACATACATACATACATACATACATACATAATAAAACCAAACATTCTCTAAAATAAATTGATATGAAGTAGTGAGTTATGCATACTTTCACAAAGGGAATTTAGTTTGCAAATTGAGTTTTAAAAACCAGGTAACTTGGCCTTTATAATTATTAACAAAATAAAGAATAAAGAAAACTATGTATTATACACATACATACACAGAGAGAAATACACTTATACTATACTCACAAAAGAATACAAGAAATGGACACCTATAAATAAAATAATCTCTTAGATTAAGAAAAAACATTTATTTATATTTGAAAATAATAATAAATACTGAAGAAAGCTTAACGACATCCAAGGAAACAAGAGATACTCAGAGCCTTTTGGTACTGGTCTTCTTAAAAGATTTACTATTCTGGGCCAGAGATCTAGCTCGGTGGTTCTGGCTCCTGCCTAGCAAGCTCAAGGTCCTTGGTTCGATCCCAGTAACCACATACAACAATACCGGGCATGGTGATTCACACCCACCACCAGTCAGTACCACATACCACAATGCCAGATATGGTGGCTCATGTCTGTAATACCAGCACTCAGGAGGCAGAGGCAGGAAAATTGCTGAGTTTGAAGCTTGCCTGTGCTACATAGTAAACTCAAGGCCAGCCTGAACTACAAAGCAAGACCCTATCTCAAAAAAAAAAAAAAAATGTACAGTTCAGAACCACAAATCCCGGAAGAGAAAGGAAATTGCACTCACACTGCAATGAGCAAGAGTGCATAGGTTATTCACTGGGAATTTCTAGGTTAGGAAACTTCCAAACTCAAACCAAGACTTGAGACATCAAGTGACGCAATCACATGAGAGGGACCCGAAGCAATGCATTCAACCAGAAGTACCTAATTTTCTTTTTGCTTAAGCCAGGAAAAATATTTTCACTGGCCCAGAAAGGCTTATAAAACATGCTTTGCCACCACAACCTAGAAACGTGGTGTTATCCAAGACTGGAAGTTTATAAGGGCCAGGCACGTTTCAGCCCATCCCTGAATTCCAGGCAGAATGAACAACTGGCACATAAGCGCCATATTCTCTCCAGTATCCAGTCTGATGGGTCAAGAGTCCATGCCTGAGCATTGCTCAATATTACCAAAAACATTCTGTACTCAACAAGGAATCAACCTACCCTACGCAGTTATTCCTCTCTTTATTAAAAGTTCTTTGAAGAAGACTGTGTGTCACTTAGTAAGGTGGGTTTCTTTAAAAGAAAAAAAATAAAGGATGATTATATCATCTGAGCTGGTGAATCAAATATAAGGAAGTCCCAGGCACATGCCATTTAGATCCCAAAAGAGGGCTCAGCATTCATGAAGAGAGGAAGGAAAGAAGCAGCCAGGCTCAGGCAGGACAGTGGGCCAGAAAAGGCTCTCGGCCTATACTCTCTGTTCCGGCATGGCGCTTATAAAGTGGGGTGGGGCATCTGGGTGTGAATCCTAGCTCCACAATGGGACTTGTAGGCAAAATGAGGATACAGTGTTTCCACCGAGAGGTACGGGGTACCAAAAGGTAGAGATATAAGTGACTGATTATGGCTCGTTCAAGAAGCATCATGAAGCTTAGTAAGGCTAAAGCATTGCAGCAGGCCAAGCCAAGGCAAGAAGGTGAGGACCAGCAAGAGGAAAAGACACAAAGATGGACGGGCTACTCCTCATGTAACTTTAGCCTACAAAAAAGATGATACAGAGGAGTGTCAGAGAACAGCGTGCTCTAATTTATCATTTATATTTTGAGACTGTTGAAAGCCAAGGCAGAACACAACTTGAGTCAAAACGAAGCAGCACTTACCTTGAAGGAGGAAAGTGGTTTGAGAGTACAGAGAAAAAGAGCCCAACTCCCTCCCTTGGCTGCCACGCCCAAGTCCTGAGGGGACTGTACGAGTCACACCCTTGAGTTTTTCCATTTAGGACTAGTTAGATCCCATTTTTAAGCCACACCAACCAAGGATGCAAACCGTGTAGCTAACCCCTTTCACCAGGCAACAGTTGGACTAACACAGGCTTCTTACACAGGAAGTGAGCTTCATACCTCTCTCTTGAAAAATTACCCCTCCTTTTTTTTTATTTTCTAACTGACTCTCATATTTCCTTTCCCCAATAAAACTATTATCTCCACACACCATTTAATGTTTAGTGCGAAACATTATTTTTATGATTCATTTCATTTGTCTTCATTTGCAAAGGACAACAGACAGCAAGCCTGGTCTATAAACCATCTTTCCCTGTCAAAGACAGTGAGTAGTTTATGGCAGAACCACACCAAAGGGAGGCATGGCACGGATAAGTGGCATTATCTAGTAGTTTGCTATTGCTTTCTAAACTCTTCCTTTTCATTAAAACCATCTTTTAGTGGAATTACCTCTGTAAACACATTTTATGGGCTGTAAATGGAAAGTACCAGAAACAGAGCACAAGATTGTGTTTCTCACCAAGTGTAACCACATAGAGATGGCCACCTCCTTCCCTTTGTAATACAATATCTAGAGTGCAAAATACTTCCTTTTGTATTTTAAAAGCACACAGACGTGCATTTTACACTTGCCTTGAAAGTCAACCAATGTGGTTTAGAGAAAAGAACATGAGACCTGAATCAAACCATCTGACCAAGTCTCTATACTTCTTTGATCTTCTATGAGGTAGGAATAATTTTACCTTTCTCCTAACTAAAAATTCTGATTTTGCAAATACTCTATATGTTCTTTGCCTAATCAGATAATCAGTTAGTATAGGTCACCACTTAACACTTGAAAAGTGTGTAATTGATTAGAATTAATTTTAATTAAAATTAATTTAATATATATATATTACTAGTGATTATCTTACTAAATATTACAGTTTTAATATTCTGCTTCAGTTATTCCTGCTTTAATTTTGCTGTGGAAATCCATATATAGGCATGATGTCCTTATTTAGTAGTGAGTTTCCCTTTTACTACTTTTAAACTTTCACTACTACATGGGCAAATATAGGTACATCGCCCTTTTAATTTAAATACAACTGATGGGGGAAATAGAATACATATTATTCTTGTCCACCACTTTTTAAAAATTATGAATTTTTTTTTCATTGCACTTTTGAAATTTCCCCACGTGATCTGGCTCCATGTATCCTTTGGTCACTCTCACATATAAATATATATATATATATACTTGATCGTGTGGTTATTTTAAATTACACAATGAAGTTTCTACCAGTACAACAACCTCCATATATATAGCTAACCTTCCTCCTCTATACCATGTACCTCTACAGTCTTTGCAAAAAGGTAGAACAAGCATTTCTTTTTACACATCACACTCCATCTCCCAGCTTGCTAGCTACTATTCCTAGTGGTTCCAAATTTTGAGAATAAGGAAGGATGAGGAAAAATAGAACAAAACATTTTTACTCTACTTTTATGACTGAGAATAGCCTTTGACCCTCCATTTTGGACGTGACTAGTATTTACTGCTGCTGTAGTTGCTGCTACTATGGTGTGTGTGTGTGTGTGTGTGTGTGTGTGTTACATGCACATATGTAGAAGCCCCTTTGTGTACTTCAGGATATCCTCAGAAGCTTTTGAGTGCAATACCTGTGAAACCAGTGATGCATTCAATACTTAAGTCAGTTGTGCTGCTCTGAAACCTAGTTTTTTGTTGAAAGATATCAGACTTTCATCTAATATGCCATGAAGCCACTTCCACCAGTTTTGACCTGACTGAAATCATAGCATCTCCTGCCTCTACCTCTCTGCATATGAATAGCCTTCTGAAAATCTTTTTCAAAAACTGTTATTCTTCCTTTGTATTGTGTTGCAACTGGAAGTCATTATGGAGCTACAAAACCATGAAAATATTCTTAATTGCAATCTTTTGCCAGAATCTTGAGGTGAGTATCTAAAATCAATTGTCCTGGACAAAATTTCCAATTTTACATCTTGTAACTATACAAATATGTTACTGCAATGCTGATAATAATTGCTAAATATTTGAATATTACATAATTATGATCAAAACAATAGAAGCCCATCACTAAAATGTATTAAGTAAAAGAAAGGTCAGACACATTTTCACGTGCATTTTCAAAGAAGAAGGACATGTTTGTATATGCCTTTAAATTTTTATATTATTCTTTTATGTTCATATGCATTGGAGCCCATGTCTACAGCTCAATTTGATAAAATATGACCCTTAAGTGTTTGTATTTAGCACAATGTCACCAATATCATACCTTTCAGTACTGACACATAAAAATCTGTCTCAATTCATGTCCAAGTGAAAACACATGCTTTATAACTGACCAACTTATTTACAACACCAGTCTTTGGCAAAAGGACCATAACACCAAAGATAGAATAGTGGAGTTGATATTTTATTTCAGTAAACAGAGGAGATGTAATAAACATGCATTATTTTTGTAAGCAATAACGGAAAAATAAATTGAAATACAGGTATAACATGAAAGTATATATGCTACCTGAGAATAGAGAGGAATTAACCTTTAGATTAAAATAGGACATTTTTATTCTTACTATTAAATAGCAGTATTTTACAACTTTTCAACTTTACTATGGTTATCCAAAAGGAAGATAACACATTTCACAGGGATTCCACATTTTGATGACAATGTCCAATTTGCAATTAGCAAAGAGGAAAAGTTCCTCCACCACCCTAGTCTCAAGATCTCAACTTCATGCTATGGTTTCAAAGAACATTTTTCATTGAATAAATTTGTTTTGATATGTGAATCAGTGTCTCCTTTGACATTAACACAATTCATATTCTTTAGAATGGCAAAAAATGAAAAGGGACACATGCCATGTTCTACTCATCATATATTTTCATGATATCACAAAAGTTTAGTTTTTTTTAATTTTTGAGGCAGAGTTTCACTATGTAATTGAGGCTGTCTTCAACCACAATAAGTTAATTTTGAGCAGTGCAGCTTGATTGTGAAACATTTCCTGTGACTTCAGCCAGCAGGAAAAATGTGAAAGCAATTTTAGAACTAAAGTTAAGTATTTAATTCCATACCAAACAAGTAGAAACTGAGAAAAATAAACCCAGTAGAACCATAACAGAATTTTAGAGTACATATTCTAAAAATGTATTTTCTAAGAAAAAGCAAGAGTTGGAAGGACATTGCCTGAAGGGTTTCTCGGTTCTTTTCTATTTGAACAATGGTGATATCTGATTTGGATTAACCTTGGCTTCATTAAAGCCACCCCCTTTGCTTTCCTAAGCTATTAGGAAAGTGATTTTTCTTGCCATTTCTTTGATTATTTTCACTCTGTTTTCTTTGATGGCTCGACCCATATTACCAAATTATTTAAACATCCCCCAAGTTTTTCTTGTTTCTTCTTGCTTTTAGTGATATCCTTGAGTTGGTCTAGAGTTACTCATGAATCTGAACCTCCGCTTTTATGGAGAATGTTCAGCGATGCTTGTGACTGATCTAGAACCTCAACATTCACCTGGGTGATTCGTCTACGTGTACACTGTCCAGAGCTTTGTTCATCTTGGTATGTACCTCTGTCCCATTGCTCCACCAGCACAACTCTTAGTATCTGTAAATTCTCTTAAACCACACCCTCTTGCATTGCCACAGCATGTCTGTGCCCATCTGCCCTGTTTAATTATTTTTACCTTCTTTCTAAAATCCATTGTCTTTTGCATTGAATTGGCTTCCCTTTCACTTGTCTCTTCCTTACTTAAACCATTCCAAATCACTGCCATGCAAGTCATCTTCCTCAAACCCCGGTATAACCATGGCACTTGGTTATAACTTGTCACTCTGCTCAGTAGAAAATGCCCTGGGCAAGGCTCCCGGTGAAATTCAAAGGGGACCCACATTTCATTCTTTTGGGGGCTTTTTGTGACACTGGATGTTGTCAACTTTTCCCTTCTGAAAAAGTTTTCCTCCTTTTCCTTCACTCACTCTGGACTCAGGGGATTTTTTCCCTATTTTTCTGGCTCTTCCTTTTCAGTCTCCAGTATGCCTGCCTCTCTCTCATTAGAGGTTCTTACATCACAGATGCCACCTTGAGCCCATACCCTGCTCATGCTGGATTTCTTAGTACTCCCAAAAAAGCATCGACATTCATGACGGTAGTGACACCTAAGGATGCCTGACTCTAAATCATTTGCACCCATGACTCCAAGACCTGCCCAACTGCTTAAGCAACTCCTCTATGCCGATGACTACAGGCATATCAAAGTCCACCAGCTTTAACTTACCACGCCTCTCCTTCCTCCCTAACCTGATTCTCCTGTTTTCTTATCTAAAAAACCAAAGATACCTTCATCAACCCAGTTAGATACAAAGAGAGGATGTCTACAATCAATACTGCTGCGTTCCTGACCTAATCTATTGTCCTCAGTCCAATAGCTTCTACAGAGTTACACTCCCTAAAGTCCTTGCTGCATTTGGGTACTAATTAATGCGGGTCTCTTCTCATCCAGATTTCTGCAGTAAATCATATCTTATCAACTATCTCCAAACTTTTCAGTTCTATGATGATCTTTCTAAAATGCAAGCTTTATCAACTCAATCTGTATTACGAACTCTTTAAAAATCTTTCCTTCTGTTATATAATAGAATTGGGAATTTTTGTGTCATGACCTATAGTTTAAATTCTGGGAGTTGTTCTTTAAAGGCAATTAGAAGTTTGAACAGCATCATGCACTGCAGCACTAGTCATCAGAGCAAATAATGAACAATATTTCCATCAATAGAAATGGGCCAAATTTTAATATGGCATACAAAGGAGTCATCTAAAATTTTTCTGTGGTTCAAATGAAAACGTGTAACATAGGGTTGAATGTGTTCACATAACATTTCTGGTCAATTGTTCCTTCTGAATGTCTTTTTGGCATAAAAAAGGCTACTAGGATTTATGACACAAAACTTAAAGGGGTGCACCTTTGGTATCATCATGGTTCTTTTTCTACAATGAACATGGAGCTCATTTAAAATCAGGATGAGAGAGAAATATTATTTTGTAAACATTAAATTAGATTTCGTCTCCCACCTGATTCTCCCTTTCTGCGCTGTACTTCTCCATCCTGAATCAAGCATTTCTCTCTATCCTGTGTGGCCTCTGCCTCGGTTCTTACCTTGTAATATAAACTTCAGGTGGAAAAAGTATTTACTGAATAAGTCAATGATTGATGCCACTCACCTCCCTGTGACTCACACCCGTTCTCGCTTCCTTCAGGGAACAAAGTGCCCACTCCTTTGGCCTAAGCTTGAAATGTTTCAGTTATTCTCTTCAAAAGTTGGCTCTTAACTCCATGCATATCCATCTACAGGAAGAAGGGTCTTTCTTACTGACATGTGCCGAAGTAGCCCAACTCCTATAAAATTCATGTTCAGCAACAACTCATTTAACTGGTGGTTGGATAAATTAATTAATTAACTTTTTCAAATGTATCCTGTACTTCACACTTCCATATATTCTACAGCTATTCTCTCCAAATGTTGCCTCTTTAACTTCTTAAGTGTCCAAGCTTTAGGTAAAGTTTAGGTCACTATAAAAACCATCTTCTTAGAGAAAATTACGTTCTTTTCATACAAAGATACTACTTATTTGACTCCTCCCATTGTAAGTATGCCCTTTCAATGTCATTTATATATTAATCAGATCCTAAAAGTTTTGTTTTTAAGAACTGTAATATTTGAGTGTCTATTTTTCCAGTTTCTTCCTATCTATTCTCATTATTGTCGCAGTTAGGAGACACTTGCTAATTACAAAAGCTACACCCTCATCTGGGCATGATAATATCTGTCTGCAGTTTCAGTACTTAGGGTGCAGAAGCAGAAGAATCACAGGCTCAGTTGGTATCCTAGGCTCATAATGAGTTTGAAACCACCCAGGTTGGATTACCTAGTAAAACCTTGTCTCAAATAAACGAACAAACAAATAACAAAAGACTACACACAAAACCCCCTACTTACCATGGATAAAACAATTGTTGTGAGCCAAATTTCTTTATATCTGGAAGATGTGATATCATTACCTGCCCCTCAGCGTTAGATAAATCAGACAATGGGATTAAAGTGCTTATGACAGTTCATACCACAAAGAAAATCCTTGGTGTTACCACCTATTATGAATATCATTATTACTTTCTTAATATAAATAATAGAAAAGCACATATCTATTAAGTGGGAAAGCCAGTCAATCTTTAGCATTTTAACTGAGAAACATAAGCTGATTTAAAATAAAACTTTTCTCTATATTTCATACTTTGGAACATTCTAAACAATATCTGGGCATCCCAGATGCCACAAGCACATGGTTTTCCATTATATCTGGAAAGATTATTTGATTACCGCATCTGAGATGAATGAATTTGTTGATAATAAACCAAAATGGGAACTCTTGTTTTGGCTGGGTATATAACGTGCTATAAATATTTCTAAAGCAATTTCTCAATATCTCATAAAGTTGAAGATAAATATGCCTGTGGCTTAGCAAATCTGTTGCTAGAAATATTCGCTGAAGTAACTCTTACATCAGAAACAAAGATAAATACGATACTTTGTAATGCTACTTATAACAAAATATCATGTAGCCACGAAAATCAATGGATTGCACTGAATTACCATAAATTGATCTCAATGAATACTTCATATGAAAAACTTTAGGCATTTGAAACAGTGTTACATACTGTTTATTGATATATTCACAAGACAGTAGAAAAAATAAAAACATGTTTTAAAAAAGAATGAGAATATGCTCTGCAGTGTCATCTACACACAGGACAGTGGCCATGTCTGAGATCAGAAGGAGACATAGGAAGGAGAGGGGTCCTTTCCTTTTCGTCTTGAAAGTTTTAGCTCTTAAACTGGGTCTGACAGGCACGAGCCCATGACAGACACCTACCTTTAAATACCTACTACACATCACATGTATTGGGAAACACATAAATGACGTTTGTCCCACTAGAGATAGAAAGCACCTCTATGGTACCTGGAAATAAAACCTGGGCTGTGCCTCTGGACCACAGATGTGTGCTTTGCTGTATCCTGAGGAAGTCCGTGTAAAGACGCCTCATAGATGTGGGCGAAGGGAGTGACTCCAGTAACCGGAAGGGGATCCTCGAGGTACAACAAGACGCTGGAAGGACAGACCAGCACGCCTTTCTTTAAATGTTTCATTCCTGGGAACCCGAAGGCTCTGTTTCTTCTGCTTCCCTGCCCTGAGGCCCTGAGTGGGGCAGGGTGGGGGCGGCGGGCTTCCTTCT
>PVIC010033429.1:0-20144 GCA_004025085.1 Thryonomys swinderianus
TTTGCGTCAATGTTCATTAGAGAGATTGGCCTGTAGTTTTCTTTTTTGGTGGGATCTTTCCCTGCCTTTGGAATCAAGGTGATGGTTGCTTCAAGGAATGATTTGGGGAGTACTGCTTCCCTTTCCATTTCATTAAAGAGATTGAGAAGTACTGGTATTAACTCTTCTTTAAAAGTTTTGTAGAATTCAGCAGTGAAGCTGTTAGGATCAGGGTTTTTCTTTGTTGGTAGGCTTTTTTTTTTAAATTACATTTTCAGTTTCCCAGATCAATATTGGGTTGTTCAACATTTTTATATCCTTTTCGTTCAACTTTGGAAGTTCATATGAGTCTAGGAATCTATCCATTTCTTCTAGATTTTCCATCTTCTTGGAGTATAGATTTTCAAAGTACATGTTTATGACCCTTGGACTTCCTCTGGGTCTGTGCTGATTTCCCCATTTTCATTTCTTATAGCATGGATTAGAGCCTTTTCCTTCCTTTGTTTAATAAGTTTGGCTAAGGGTCTGTCAATCTTATTTATCCTTTCAAATAACCAACTCTTTGATTCATTGATTCTTTCTATTGTTCTCTTTGTCCCCATGCATTAATTTCTGCTCTGATCCTTATAATTTCCTCTCTAGAATGTGCTTTGGGTTTGTTTTGCTCCTCTTTTTTTAATTGTCTGAGGTTCATCATTATATTGTTTATTTTGGTTTGCTCTATTTCCCGAGTGTAGGCATTCATTGCTATGAATTTCCCTCGCAGAACTGCTTTCATTGTGTCCCATAAATTCCTGTATGTTGTGCTGGGGTTGTCGTTTAGTTGTAGGAACTGTTTAATATCTTCATTAATTTCTTTTGTGCCCCATTGGTTGGTTAACAGAGTGTTGTTCAATTTCCATGTGTTTGTGAGGATCTTGGAATTACTTCTGCTATTCAGCTCCAGTTTCAAGGCACTATGGTCTGATAGTATGCAGGGGATAACTTTGATTCCTTTGCATCTACTTAAGCTTGTTCTATGGACCATAATGTGATCTGTTTTGGAGAATGATCCATGAGCAGCTGAGAATAAGGTTTATTCTTCCTTTGTAGAGTGAAAAATTCTGTAGACATATAATAAGTCCATTTGCTCAAAAGTTTGATTTAGCTCAATATTTCCTTATTGATTCTTTGTCCAGTTTATCTGTCAATTTGTGATAGTGGCGTATTGTAGTCCCCACCTAGTATTGTATTCGTGGTTAATTGGTTTTTCATGTCCAATAATGTTTGCTTTATATAGTTGGGTGCGTTAGAGTTTGGTGCATAAATATTTATGATTGTTATTTCTTTCCCTTGGATAGTTTCTTGTACGAGGATTTGGTGACCTTCTTTATGTCTTTTAATCAGTTTGCCTTTGAAATCTATTTTATCTGCAAACAAGATGGCCACTGCTGCTTTTTTTGCAGTTTCCTGTGGCATGGAGGATTGTTTTCCATCCTTTTATTTTCAGTCTGTGAGTTTCCTTCTGAATTAGGTGTGTTTCCTGCATGCAGCAGATTGTATGATTTTGCTTCTTGATCCAATCTGTTAGTCTGTGTCTTTGAATTGGCCCATTGAGACCATTGACATTAATGGTTATGACTGATATGGACATATTCAGAGCTGCCATGTTTCCCTGTTCTTGGTTTTCTTTTTGCCTTCCTTGTGTTTCCCCTTCTCTATTTAGTTTCTTGTTTGCCCCAATGAATTCACTCTCCTGGGTCTCGTGGGTATGAAATTTTCTGTGTTTTTTTCCCAAGATATTCTTTAGAATGTTTTGGAGTGCAGGTTTTGTATTTGTGAAGTTTTTCAAGTGCTCTTTGTCATGGAAGTATGTGATTTCCCCGTTTATTCTGAAATATAGTTTTGGAGGTTACAACAGTCTAGCTTGGAGGTTGTTTTCCTGCAGTGCTTGAAATACTTCCCTCCAGGCTCTCCTTGCATTGAGTGTTTGTGTTGAAAAGTCTGCTGTGGTCCCAATGGGCTTCCCTTTGTAGGTGTTTTTCTTCCTTTCTCTCACTGCTTTCAGTATTTCATCTGGAAACTTGATAATTATATGTCTAGGTGTAGATATTTTTATGTCACAGTGTTTTGGAGTCCAATCGGCCTAATTTATCTGTGATGCCTATTTTGTTTCCTGTGGTTTTCTGTTGTTATCTCTGACAGTAGCTTTTTTATGTCTTTTACACTGTCTCCTGCTTCCTCAGTAACTCCAATCAGTCTTGTTATTTTTCTTTGAGTCATCTAGAAGCTGTTGAATTGATTTCTCATGGTCCCTTGCTCTTTTCCGTAGATTATATCTTCCCTGCTCGTTGGCTGCTATGCTGTCCTTTAGATCTGAGATTCGGTTCTCTGCTTCATCCATCCTACTTCACAAGCTTTTGTTCTCCTTCATCACTTCCTGGAGCTCTGCTTGAAGCTTTTTAAAAGGTTCTATTGCTTCTGCTGTCTTTGATTCTATCATCTCGCTGATCTCTTCTTTAATGATGTCTTTCACTGTAGACAGTATTCCTGTTTCGATCTCAGAGAAAGTTCTGATTTCTGTTTTACTAGTTCTGCTTTAGTTACCATCTCCAAGAGTCATGGTGCTTGAGTTTCAGTTTGCCCTATTTTTCTTTTCTCTGAATTTCTCTGTGTTGGTGATCTTTGTGTCTGGTTTTTGGTATATTTTCTCCTTTCTACTCTTTTGTAGTTACTAATGCTATTCTTTGCCTGATGCCAGGGCAATGTTTGTTGCAGGTCTCTTTCTTTCTATTTTCTGAGGCTCTTTGGATGTGGCACCTTCCTGGGTTGTCCTCCTTGAATCTGTAATGACTCTTGAAAATTCTCAGTTCTGCCACATCATGGGAGGTATTTCAGTAGAACAATCACATAATGTTTGTTACTATAATACAATCAATACCAATATCAGTATTTAACACAGTAAATAAAATGAAACGCTTTGTTCAATCCTGTTCTGGAGACTTTGAGCTAATGAGTTACCTCTGTGTCCCTATGACCAAATTTAGAATTAATCAGCAATGTGTATAAAACATGTAGATCATAAATGCACCTGCCGAACTCTTTGGCAATAAGAAGTCAGTGGGGAATCAGGGAGGTAGGGGGACAGAAGGAGAGTCAAATAGGGTTAGCAGATTCATGAAGATCACCTATAGTCTAGAACCTCATATATGGAAGTGCATAATAGACGATAAAAGGGCGTTATATAAAAGAGTATCAACTGTATGCTGTAAGACCATTGGAGACTTTGTATACCTTCTTATAGTAGTATAAGAGAAGAAATAGGACAGCCTAAGAATCTTTTACTTCTGGGTATTGCTTCTGACAAGAAGATAAGAGAGGTTGTGAGGTCAAGAGTTGAGTAGAGGGATCTAGGAGTAGATGGCTACATAGAAGCTAGATTCCCCCCTCCTTTTTTTAATCTTGCCTGGTCTCTCAATGCGGCTGCAGTGTGGAGGGATGCAGGAAATGGCTCTGTCTCCTCTATGACCTGGGTCCTTACAACGCAGCTCCAGGATAGGGTTGGGGATGGCCATTGGGCCTCAATCCTCCATGGTGGGGATGGTGCCTGGGGTCTGTACCTGACTCATCACTGCACGGCTCCTGGGTGGAGTGGGCTGGTGGGCAGGCCTCAGTCCTCCAGCGCCGCCACCAGGAAGGAGTGGCACCTGTGGTAGCTGAGTTGTCTGCATTGCCTTGGGGTGGAGCAGGCTGGTGTGCAGGCCTCAGTCCACCTCCACTGCTGCTGCTGCCAGGAACAGAATGGCGCCCAGAGCAGCCGAGTCGTCTGTGCCACTTGGGGTGGAGCAGGCTGGTGGTAAAGCACCTTTCTTCAAGAATCTTACAACTTTAGAAAGCACTGGATCAAGAAATATTTCCAACTCCAGTGAAGCTCGATTTTGGCATTTAAATTAACTTCCACTGGAACAAAATCTTGGATCAGGATATACTATGTTGATATATCCCTGTTTAGAGTAGAAAACTCAGTTATGTTATTGAACAGCCTGCCTGCTTGTGAATTACTAAAATAATGTGAAATAATAAACAAAAACTTTCCTTTTATATCCACTCTTACTGGGATTTGGACACTTTCTCCATTTGGCACTGTCACACATGTCCTTCAGATGGGAATTATTCTGGACAGAAATTCCTATGCATGTGGCAGGACACAGAAGTAGAGCTTTTACTTCAAGATTAGCACAGTAGTAAGCTTCATACAGTAATGTAATTTTTCAGAATTGGGTCTCAAGGAGACTGTATTAGTGCTATTGAGTTAAATTGCATATGCTTTGTACTTTTCAAAAGCCAAAGCTTTATTCACCTGTACAAATGCTACAAAGTGGGGCAGTGGAATTTTGAAATATTGCCCAACCTCACAGCTATACTAACTAGTACACACTCTGAAATAATGCAGCAAAACAAGACTGTTTCACCTGAGATAATTAAGTAAGAGATGGGGAAAAGAAAACTATATAGACAACCCATTAAAATGAATGAACACTAACCTCCAGTCAATTTCCCTTGTTTTCTAGCATTAAGAAATTGAAAACTAAAAACAAAAAAGTTAATGATGGGGCAGAAATAGAAATAAAAATTTTGAAATTGGTTTCTCTCATATCTAAATTTAAGGTCTCTGGGAAACTAAAGTCCGTGACTTACAATGAAACATTAAAATTTGTTTTCTTGTACACAAGGCTATTGTAGCATTTTATGTTTTAAGTATTACCTCAGGGTTTAGTTGTCTAATTTTTGCTTTATTATATTCCATGAATTTTAGCTGAAACAAAATTTTCTTTGTGTTACTGTTATTTAGCTTTTGTTTTCTTATCAGTCTCCATATATATATATCATTCATATGATTAAACCTAGAGCATAAAAAACTCAATTTAACAGAAAAGTATATTTATTGCCACCCATACCACCAGTCTCCTCACTCTGTTTTCCCACAGGCTGGTGCAGAGTGACACTCCTACTCAACAAAATGGGCATGCCATCTGCCTCTAGAACTTTGAAGTGAGGCAGATGACTTGAGTGCACCCAGAAGTATTCAGGATGGAATAAAAGAAGAGATCAGTGAGAAATAGCTAGCAGAAGACAGCAGAGAGCTAGAAAAAAAAAACACAGTAAGAAAAGATCAGTTATAAGGAAGGGAGCAAAGAAGAAATGATGAGAAAAAATGAAATAATAATAATTCAAAATGGTGATTAAAAACAAAATAAGACATGAAATAATTCCCCATGTCTCACTTGTCCACCTAAAACCAATAGAAACAAAGTTATTCTTCACAAGCTCTAAAACTAGTTCTATTACTAGAATATAATAGTTTGTATTTTCTTCCCTATTTATTAGAGGCAACTTCCTGTTTTAGGGCAAGAATACAGAAGGCATTCCTTTAAAAATTTTACTGGAGCATTTTGAACTCTAAGAATTCTAAAGAAAGGTATGGAAATATCAATGTTTCTTCAAAATACAGTTTCTAAGTAAGACTTCCCCCATTTTATGAGAAAAGACTCTTCTTGTTAAATCCATACGTGAATCTCAAACACCTTGGCCTCCACAGTAAATTCATATTTTTCCTATATGGGAAATTCATATTTTTCCTATCTGCTCTAGAGAAGTGTGCCAACAGAAGAAGCTACTATAATTCCACTAAGATATTTATTTTTAATATATATCATTAGATTCTCAACACTTCAGCAAAAGAAATGGTCCAGTATAAAGGCTTGTGTTTGCCATAGTGGAGCACACCCATAGAAATTGTTTTGGGTGGGTGTTTACTTTACATCTGACTCTCATTTTTCTAGAAAATGTTTTTTTTTAACAGATCAAGAAAACAAAGACATTTGTATCCTCTCTAAACTTTTTGTCACTGCTTTGTTTTCATGTCCTGGCATTAGTTGTAGCCCCTGTAACCATCAAGAACCAAACAGCTCTATTTGCCAGTGTGAAGCTCACCAACCAGTTCAAAGCAGGGTGCATTTGTTGTGTGAATGAATGGTATTGAATAAGATGTGTGAGATGTAATGTCTGGATTTTATTTTTACATGTTGGTAATACGTTCCTAGTTGAATTAACATCTTAACTTCAGCTTTGCCATTGCAAATAGCATTGGATTCCAGTAGAACTCTTTGCCTGAATCCTTGAATATTTTGAAATTGTAAGTAAACATATTTTGAGTAAAAAGTATACAAATGTGCATGAGTTTTCATTCGACATGTGAGAAAGTGTACAATTTGCTTTCAGTATTTCAAAAGGATAGATGACAACCATCATGTAGAGTTTTGTGAAGTGAATGAATGTTTATTCAAGAATTGAATGTCATTCATTTTATCGTTTAGAGTCTTTTCTAATGAGAGTATGTATAATAGATTGAATTTGCTACATGGGAGTTTTCCTTGAAATTATTGAGAGGTTTGAATTGTTTATATTTGAATACAGGGGTGGGGGAGTCCAACTCTGTGACTTTTTTTTTACAGCATAAACTTCTCATAGCTTTTTGGGAAATAAAGTAAAACTTTGAGTATCTTGATCAAGAGAGGACTTGGATAAGGGAGGAAATAGTGAAAGGAAAAGAAGAGCAAGGGTATTGTGCAAGAGACTTTATTGGAGAAGGTGTTATCCCCAAGCACTGACCATAAAAAAGTAGCTCTGGTCTCTTGAGAAGCATCCTATAGAAGCTTTACCAACTGATTGGTCTGGAATATGATCTCATAGAGGCAGCACTGCTGTGTCTTGCTAGAACAGGTCAGACTAGGGGAACGGGTCACCCACTGAAAAGGGAGTGAGAAGTTGAGAATTGTGGCTACTAGAGGGAAAGGCTGATGTTTCAGTACACAGGTTCTGAGGGACAGACTGTAAGTGTCCAGGCCCTAGTTTGGCCTCTTGCCACCCATAGGCTCTTATAACCCGAGCAACACATACCACTCCTTTGTAAATAGAGGACCAGGAGTATTACATGAGTTAATGTCTACAAGATGTTCAGAAAAGTGTCTGGTACTCAGTAAATGGTATGCAACTATTTGCTGTTGTGATTATTAAAGGAAGAGCATCTCTCATCTTGTATCTTTTAAAATTTAAATGGAGTTTTCAGATTTCTGGAAGACAAAAATACCATCGCATCACCTCTTTGGAGTTGTTTCTGTATCTCCTATTCCATTTTGTCTATGTGTTCAATTTTGTGCAGTACATGGATATTTTTATTACAATAGCTTTGTAGTGTAATTGAAATCTTGGATTGTAGTCTTCTGCACTGCTTGCTTTATTTTGGCTCTTTTAAATCTCTTCTGCTTTCATATTAATTTTGGGATTTTGTTTTCTCATTCTGTGAAGAATGTTGTTTATATATTGATAGGAATTATATTAGATCTATATATTGCCTTTGGTGATAAGTGGGTTTTGATGATATTTATTTACCTATTCAGAAACAGGCAATTATCAACTTCACTTTTATTTCAGAGTATTGTAGTTTTCACTATAGAGGTCTTTTGCCTCCTTGGTTTGGTTGATTCCTATGATTTTAAGTTTTTTTAAAACTACTATGAATGGATTGTTTTCCTGATTCCTATGAAGGTTTGTTACTGCCATACAGGAACACTGTTGATCTTTATTTATTGATTTTTGTAACCTGCTACTTTGCTAAATTGTTTCATTGGGTCTAAGAGTTTTCTGGTAGAGTTTTTGGGTCTTCTATGTCAATACAAGATCATATCTTCACGTAAACATAGTTTGCCTTTTTCCTGTTCTATTTATGTCTGTTTGGTTTCTCTTTCCTGAGCACTCTGTCTAAAGCTTATAGTACTATATTGAAGAGGAGGTGTAGGTGTGGACACTCATCTTTTTAAAAAGGGAATATTTCTTCTTTCCCCACTTAGTGTGATACTAGCTGTGGGATTGCCAAATAGGGATTTACAGTTTGAGGTCAGGCTCTTCTACATGCACTTTCATCATTTTTTTTTTGTTGTTGTTGTTGTTAAACACGAATGGATGTTGAATTTTGTCAAACTTCTTTATTTTGAACTTATGAGATTATGTGATCAAATATTACTTTTATTATAAAAAGAATTTCTTTTAAGCTCATGTTTTATGGAAGTTTACGTTCAAATAAGTTTGTAAAAAATCATTTTGCTTCATCTAGAGAAATCTAAATATTCATTTAAATACTGTGAAAATATCCTGTCATATATTCAGTTCATCAGAACATGATTGTGTGCATTGTAATCTTATTTAGAAAAATGACAAAAATTTTAGATAGCTATATAGGGTGCATGGATTTAAATTATGCATGCATCAATAATGACACTAGAATAGTAGGTATTGTGTAAAATAGGTATTGTATAAGTTTTCACTTATTTTACATTTTTTTGGTACTGAGGATCGAACTTAGGCCCTTGTGCTTCCAAGGTAGGAGCAGTACCACTTGAGCTAAATTCCCAGCCCTCTCACTTGTTTTACTTTTTAAATACCTGTTCAAACAAAATACTTTTACAGGTTTACTATAGATTTCAGACTTTCTAGTCTGGTAGATCTTCATACAACTTAAATATTGGTTATAATAAGATGTTATTTGAAGAAAATAATTATCCAAATGTAGCTACATGTGTAATATGTATTTTTTCTCTTATTATTTCCATCTAGACAATTCTAGTTCTTTTTCCTTCACCTCCAGTGTTATTTTACAATGGAATTGATAAATTTTCACATTCCTTTTTAAATGGTGGAAGTTAGACTATAGTGCTAGAAGTTGCTTCAATTTAGAGTATTTTTGGAGGACCACTTCTGTACTCGTGTTTTGGATCTCTTTCATGACCCACTTGCCTGCAGGAAAGTAAGCAGCTCTTTGTACAGAAGAATCAATTTCCTGTGTAACAATTTGGAAAAACATCTTCCATGTCCTACATTTCCTCCTATTGTGCTGCATAAAGAAGTGTCAGTATTGGTTTGAGAACCCAAGGTATACTGTCACAGGCTGGTTTGGTAGAGAGGTAGGAAATGCTCACTCTTATTTCACTTCTGCTAGATTGACCCTGGTTTGTAGACTCTTGTTAGTTTGTTTCTAATGGCACATGATTTCTCTTTCATGCTCCCTGTACACCCTGAGCATGAATCTGGTCTAGTGCTCACACATATATCCAAGCTCCTTGTTTATGTGTTCCCCTCTTGGATGTAACTACATCAGTGCCAAAAGTCATATCTTATTCATTGACTTATTCCTAAAGCAATGGCAGTGAATGGAAAATTTACATTCCCTTATAAATCTGGAGTTTCTGTATTACTTGTTCCTGGGAAAATGAATCCTAAATTATGTTTAGGATTTTTTGTTCTTTCTCTTCAAGCATTCATGTACTCTCAGGGATCATATTTCTAGTTAATTCTGAAATTCCTTTCATTTTAAATTTCTTTTGTCATAAATCTCTAGTATTCATGTATTGTATATATACAAATCTAATGGAAAAAATCTAATGGTATGTAGGGTTTAGTATTTAAAACTTATTATTATCTGAATTTATATATTTTATATAATTTATTTATTTTTATATAATTTATATAATACTCAAAGGCTGTGAACAGCAGGGTGGTCACAGACATTTCTTCACATACCAGCATTGTGTAGCTTGCACTGTCATTTCATGTGATTTTAAGAGTCTATTCATTTGAGGTTTTATATATATATATATATATATATATATATATATATATATATATTGGTTGCTGATCAGATCTTTAAAACTTGATACATGTAGTGTGAATTATTGTCCTTTAAAAAGTAAATACCTGTCCTTTGTCTGATCATGAATGAACACTGACACCTTAAACTTGCAATTATAAATGTATATAGTGCTCTGGAATTTATACCATAAAGTGAAGTCCTTATTCAACTAAGTTTGAGATACCTGTTTTTGAACAAGATCCAGAAGTACTTGTTTACCTATAATGGACAAAAGAAGCTAATATTAACTTCATTTACAGGTACATACATATTTCTTTGATTCTCATATTCTAATTAAGATCACATGTTCCATTTGAATGATACTTTAGTCAGTTTCTGTTTTTGAGCAAGGTAGAGTATTAAATTATCAAAAGTTTTCATTTAGAATTTATGAAAAAACTTTCTGAATAAGTTATTTGATTTATATTGTGGTCATAAACTGTTGCTTAGATTTACAAAGCAGTAAATAGATTTTATAGGAAGACCATCCACGCATAGCCTGCTGGTAAGAATAAAAACAATTTCCTAGTAACTGTCTAATTCAGAGTGAAAAGATTTGACTACGCATTGAAATGGAAACAATGGGAAAGCTTAAACTTGCATAATTGAACATATAGTGAGTACTCAGAAGAAATAAGTGAATTTGAAAGAATAGCAGCATCTTTAAAGAAATCTTAATTTCAGTTGGCAGAGAAAACCCTACGAGAATGTCTGCAATACCCAGCCAAGAAGAAAAAGAGATCCAAGAGTCAAAAACCCATAAAGAATCACCAGTGGAATCTGAGGTTAATGATCTCTTACTCGCTGCAGCTGCAAGTAAGCAACAGGGTTTTTTCCCTTGCTTTGTTTTATTTTATTTCTTTTGGGTTGTTTTCTGCATTGCTTCTTCCTGTGACTACCTGAGGAAGAACATTGTTATTATCATCATTTTTTAAAAATTGAATTCATTATTGGTACAATTTATATAGATCTCAAAATCACGTGTAACATTAGGGAATTTGTACCAGTATATGACACAAGTTAATTCTCATTTTTAACCATATCCCTACCCACCCCAGCTCCTCACCCCCTTTATACATGCTCTTTTATTTTCTTTCTGTATCATATTTATTCCTTCCCCTCATCACATTCCCACACCAAGTTTCCTATAGAAATTTTCCACTCTATAAAAGCTGTCATACTTTCTAGAGCTCATTTGCATCTACAGGTGTTCATGCCAAAGAGAAGATCTGGAAATTGTCTATCTATGATCTATTGATTTCACTTATTATCCTCCAGGTATCTCGATTTGCATCTAAATGGATCGATCTTGTCATTCTTTATGACAGAGTAATACTCCATTTTATAAAAAAAACCCACATCTTCTTTATCCACTCTACAGTTGATGGACATTTGGGTTGTTTCCAAGATTGAGCTATCACGAACTGAGCTGCTATGAACAAGGGTGTACATCTGTCTTTCCAATGTGATTTTTAAAATTTTTTTGTGTATATTCCTAGCAGGGGGATAGCAGGGTCAAATGGAAGCCCTAGTCCTAGTTTTCCGAGAAATCTCCACACGGATCTCCACAATGGTTGCACAAGTCTGTAATCTGACCAACAGTGGAGAGGGTTCCTTTCTCCCCACAGCCATGCCAGCATTTATCATTGGTTGATTTTGTGATCGCAGCCATTCTTTGTGGAGTGAGATGAAATCTCAGTGTTGTTTTCATTTGCATCTCTCGAATGACCAGTGATGTTGAACATTTCTTCCTATGTTTCTTGGCTGCTTTGACTTCTGCCTCTGAGAAGTGTCTGTTCATTTCAGATGCCCATTTTTGAATTGGGTCTTTAAATTTGGGGAGGCTGATCTGTTTGAGTTCTTTATATATTGTCAATAATAGCCCTTTGTCTGATAAACAGCTAGTAAAGATTTTTTCCCATGTTGTTGGTTGTCTTCTAGCAGTGCCAGCGAACTCTTTGGCTGTGCAGAAGCTTTTCAGTAGAATGAGATCCCATTTGTTGATTCTTTCTGCTAGTTCTTGTGCTATAGAAGTTTTATTCATAAAGTCTCTGCCTAAGCCAATGTCTCCAAGAGTTTTACCTAGCCTGTTTTCCAGCAGGCTTATTGTTTCTGTTTTAATGTTTAAGTCTCGTATCCACTGTGAGTTTAGTTTTGTGCATGGTGAAAAAGATAGGTCTAGCTTTAGCTTTTGGCAGGCTGAAGCCCAGTTTTTCAGCAACATTTGTTAAAGAGGCTGTCTTTCTTCCATTGGGGATGTTTGGCTCCTTTGTCAAAGATAAGGTGGCTTAGTGTATCTGGAGTTGTTTCTGGGTCTTCTAATCTATTCCACTGGTCCTCTGGTCTGTTACTTTGCCAGTACCATGCAGTTTTTATCACGGTGGCTTTATAGTAGAGTTTTAAATTGGGGATTGTAATATCCCCTGCCATGTCGTGGTTGCTTAAAATTGCTTTTGCTATTCTAGGTTTCTTGTGGTTCCAGATGAATTTTTGTATTATTTTCTCTAGCTCTGTGAAGTATACCATTGGAATTTCAATTGGAATTGCATTGAATCTATATAGTAGTTGTGGGAGTATAGCCATTTTGACGATGTTGGTTTTCCCGACCCAGGAACAAGGGATATCTTTCCACTTTCTGGTTTCCTTTTCTATCTCAGTTTTCAGAGTCCTATAGTTTTCAGAGTAGAGGTCTTTCACTTCCTTTGTTAGGTTGATTCTTAGAAATTTCATTTTTCTGGGTGCTACTGTGAAAGGGATTGCCTCCCCAATTTCTCTTTCAGTGAGTCTGTTGTTTGTGTAGACAAAGGCTGTTGATTTTTGAGCATTGACCCTGTATCCAGCAACCCTGCCAAATCTGGTAATTAAGTCTAGCAGTCTTTTGGTTGAGTTTTTAGGATCCTCTAGATAGAGTATCATATCATCGGCAAATAATGACAGTTTAACTTCTTCCTTTCCTATCTTTATTCCTTTAATATCTTTGTCCTGCCTGATTGCTATGGCTAATGTTCCCAGTACTATATTGAACAAGAGGGGTGACAGCGGGCATCCTTGTTTCGTTCGTGTCCTTAGTGTAAAAGGTTTCATTTTTTGCCAATTGAGTATGATGCTGGCTGTTGGTTTCTCATAAATAGCTTGTATTAAGTTGAGGTAAAGTCCATCAATTCCAATTCTCTGTAGGGTTTTGATCATAAATGAGTGTTGGATTTTGTCAAATGCTTTTTCTGCATCTATTGAGATAATCATATGGTTTTTGTCCTTGAGTCTGTTAATATAGTGTATTACATTGATTGATTTATGTATGTTGAACCAGCCTTGTATCCCTGGGATAAATCCGACTTGATCAAGGGGTGTGATTTTCCTGATAACTCTCTGTATTCTGTTTGCAAGTATCTTATTGAGGATTTTTGTGTCAATGTTCATTAGAGAGATTGGCCTATAGTTTTCTTGTTTTGGTGGGATCTTTCCCTGCCTTTGGAATCAAGGTGATGGTTGCTTTAAGGACTGATTTGGGGAGTACTGCTTCCCTTCAATTTCATTAAAGAGATTGAGAAGTACTGGTATTAACTCTTCTTTAAAAGTTTTGTAGAACTCAGCAGTGAAGACATCAGGACCAGGGATTTTCTTTGTTGGTAGGTTTTCTATTACATTCTTAATTTCCCAGGTTGATATTGGGTTGTTTAACATGTTTATATCCTCTTCATTCAGCTTTGGAAGTTCATATGAGTCTAGGAATCTTTCCATTTCTTCTAGATTTTCTATCTTCTTGGAATATAGATCTTCAAAATATGTGTTTATGATCCTTTGGACTCCTTCTGGGTCTGTGCTAATTTCCCCATTTTCATTCCTTATAGCATGGATTTGAGCCTTTTCCTTCCTTTGTTTGATAAGGCTGGCTAAGGGTCTGTCAATCTTATTTATCCTTTCAAAGAACCAACTGTTTGATTCATTGATTCTTTGTATTGTTCTCTTTGTCTCCACTGCATTAATTTCTGCTCTGATCCTTATAATTTCCTCTCTAGTATGTGCTTTGGGTTTGTTTTGCTCCTCTTTTTCTAGTTGTCTGAGGTTCACCATTAGATTGTTTATTTCAGTTTGCTCAATTTTCCGAGTGTAGGCATTCACTGCTATGAATTTCCCTCGCAGAACTGCTTTCATTGTGTCCCATAAATTCCTGTGTGTTGTGCTGGGGTTGTTGTTTAATTGTAGAAACTATTTAATTTCTTCTTCAATTTCTTTTGTGGCCCATTGGTTGGTTAACAGAGTGTTGTTCAATTTCCATGTGTTTGTGAGGATCTTGGAATTTCTTCTCCTATTCAGCTCCAGTTTCAATGCAGGGGATAACTTTGATTCCTTTGCATCTATTTAAGCTTGTTCTATGGACTAGAATGTGATCTATTTTGGAGAATGATCCATGAGCAGCTGAGAAGAAGGTATATTCTGGCTTTGAAGGGTGAAAAATTCTGTACGCAGCTAATAAGTCTATTTGCTCCAAAGTTTGATTTAGCTCAAGTATTTCCTTATTGATTCTTTGTCCAGTTGATCTGTCAATTTGTGACAATGGAGTATTAAAATCCCCTACTATTATTGTATTCATGGATAACTCGCTCTTCATGTCCAGTAATGTTTGTTTTATATAGTTGCGTGCGTTAGAGTTCGGTCCATAAATATTTATGATTGTTATTTCTTTCTCTTCAATAGTTCCCTGTACGAGAATATAGTGACATTCTTTATGTCTTTTAATTAGTTTGGGCTTGAAATCTATTTTATCTGTAGACAAGATAGCCTCTCTTGCTTTTTCGCAGTTTCCTGTGGCATGGAGGATTTTTTTCCAACCTTTTATTTTCAGTCTATGGGTTTCCTTCTGAATTAGGTGTGTTTCCTATATGCAGCAGATTGTAGGATCTTGCTTCTTGATCCAATCTGCTAGTCTCTGTCTTTTAATTGGCCCATTGAGGCCATTGACATTAATGGTTATGACTGTTATGGACATATTCAGAGCTGCCATATTTTCCTGTTCTTGGTTCTTTTCTTCTTTGCTTTTCCCCTTTTCTATTTAGTTTCTTGTTTGCCCCAATGAATTCACTCTCCTGGGTCTTGTGGGTATGGAATTTTCTGTGTTTTTTTCCAAGATGTTCTTTAGGATGTTTTGGAGTGCAGGTTTTGTATTTGTGAAGTTTTTCAGGTGTTCTTTATCATGGAAGTATCTCATTTCCCCGTCTATTCTGAAAGATAGTTTTGCAGGATACAACAGTCTAGGTTGGAGGTTGTTTTCTTGAAATGCTTGAAATACGTCCCTCCACTCTCTCCTTGCACTGAGTGTTTGTGTTGAAAAGTGTGCTGTGATCCTAATGGGCTTCCCTTTGTAAGTGATTTTCTTCCTTTCTCTCATTGCTTTCAGTATTTCATTCTTTTGTTGTACATCTGGAACCTTGATAATTATGTGTCTAGGTGTAGATATTTTTTTGTCACGGTGTTTTGGAGTCCAATATTCCTCACTTATCTTTGTGTCTATATCTTTGTCTGTGATGTTTTCTGTTGCTATCTCTGACAATAGCTTTTTTAAGTCTTTTACACTGTCTCCTGCTTCCTCAGTGACTCTAATCAGTCTTATGTTATTTTTCTTTGAGTCATCTAGAAGCTGTTGAATTGATTTCTCATGGTCCCTTGCTCTTTTCCATAATTATACCTTTCCTGCTCATTGGCTGCTATGCTGTCCTCTAGGTCTGAGATTCTGTTCTCTGCTTCATTCATCCTACTGTGTAAACTTTCGTTCTCCTTCATCATTCCCTGGAGCTCTGCTTGTAATTGTTTAAAAGGTTCCATTGCTTCTGCTGTCTTGGATTCTATCATCTTGCTGATCTCTTCTTTAATGATGTCTTTCACTGTGGACAGTATCTCTGCTTTGATCTCAGAGATGAGTTCTGATTTCCATTTTACTAGATCTGCCTTTGTTACCATCTCCAAGAGTCCTGGTGTCTGAGTTTCAGTTTGCCCTTTTCTCTTTTCTCTGAATTTCCCTGTGGTGGTGATCTTTGTGTCTGTTTTTTTTTGTGTGTGTGTGTATTTTCTCATTTCTACTCTTTCGTTGTTATTAATGCTCTTTTTTGTCTGATGATAGGGCAATGTTTGTTGCAGGTCTCTTTCTATTATCTGGGGCACTTTGGGATGCAGCACTTTCCTGGGGGGTCCTCCTGGAATCTGTAATGACCCTTGAGAGTTCTCACTTTTAACACATCATGGGACGTATTTGAGCAGAACAATCACATCATGTTTGTTACCATAATACAATAAATGCCAATAGCAGTATTAAACACAGTAAATAAGATAAAAATATTGTTAAATTCTATTCTGGAGACTTTGAGCTTATGAGTTACCTCTATGTCCCTGGTGTCTCAGTGTGGCTCCAGGAGCACGCCTCCTGTGGATGGATGCAGGAGATGGCTCCAGCTCCTCTAGGGCCTGGGTCCTCACAATGCAGCTCCGGGGTGGGGTTGGGGCTGGGCAGAGGCCCTCAACTCTCTGTGGTGCGGCTGGCGCCCAGTGTCCATACCTGACTCCTCACTGCACAGCACAGGTATATAGTGGGCCCGTGGGCGGCGTTCAGTCCGCTGGAAACAGACGGAGGCCCACGGCAGCAGCAGCAGCCAGGTCTGCGCTGCTCCCTCAGTCCGCCAGAAACCGATGGCGGCCCGCGGCAGCAGCAGCAGCAGCAGCAGCAGCCAGGTCCGTGCACGCCCAACTGTTATTATTTTTATAAGACATATTATGTTATATGACATGAATAGCTTTTAAAGTATTATATTTTTATGTTTTAGTTTTACATTTCAAAAACCGCATGTATATAAAAAATTGTTACTTCTGTCTTAAATTAATGTTCACTCCAGAACAATGACTTCAAAAGAGGATATTATTATGATATTTTATTTTCAACAACAAACTATTTCATGAACATATTTTAATGACTAAAACACAAATTCTCACTAAAGTGTAAGGAACGAACAACAAAAGTAATCTTCATTTTTCTGACATAGACACAGGCATCATTAAATTGCTCTAGGCAAGTGATCTGAACTTCTAATTTCTTAGTCTGTCATTTTTTTCTTGCTTCTAAATGTAATGTAAAAGTCTTATATTCTTCTGACTAGAAAGTGTATTATTTGATATCTGACAGGTTTTGTCCATCAGAATCTGGTCAGTGAAATAGTAGACCAAACTGTCTTTGAAACTTATTTTGGGAAATAGAGAAAATAAAATATTACTTTCCAAAAAGTGAGTTTTGGAAATTAGTTTTTGGGGATATTATCATTTCTTTCAGATGATAATATAATTAACATCTCATTGACTAATCTATGGTATTATATCAACCAGAGGGAAATTAATATTTTTATTTTTGTTTCATTATTCCAGTCTCGGTTCATTTGTGTGTTGTCATGAATCTGTGGGACAGTGTAAAGAATTACACTACATGAAAAACTTGTGCTTAGTTAAATTTCTCATGGAGGAATCCAGTCTTGTGTCAGGAAGCAGTGGCACCTTGATTAGAGATGGCCATATCAAACAAAATTTGACTTGGATGAAAATAGTATGCTACCTGAGATCTGTAGGAATAGATGCTTTTTTAAATGAGTGGCAAATGTGTGACAGAAAACTTTCTGTAAGTCTTATGAACATTTGTCCTTGCAAAATCATGTTTAAATGTTAGCATTGTTAATATTTTAAGGAGTAGAAACTGTTAAGTTTTTATTAAAGCTGCCCAACTGTATAAGATAACTTTGCTTTATTACAACAAAACACCTAAGGCAGCTAACTCATAAGGAGAAAATATTTGGCTCATAGTTTTGGGGTTAAAAGTGTTAACAAATGGCATACTGCAAGCTTGTTGATGACGACCCCTTGGATTTATTACCCCATGGTATGGGTGGCAAAAGAGGAAAAACATGTTGGGGGCAAGTGATTACATCTCAAACTGAAATATATCTCACACAAGAGATTATATCTCAGAGGGTCCTAGCTTCTTTTCTCATTGGTGAGACAAAGTATCCAACACCCAAAGTTAAAGGAAGAAAAGTTTGTTTATCTCATGGTTTGTAGATGTTTCATTTCATGGTTGCCTGGATCCAAGGCAAAGTGGTATGGCAGAAGGCCAGCACAGAGCAGAAACAGCCCACAGCAAAGTAGGGTGGGCAGATGCAGCAAGCAGTAAGTGACAAGCAACAAGGTTCGACACAAATCCTATTTCTGTCCTTTATATTTTATCCATGCTACCTGCCCTTAGCATGGGCAGCACTCATACCCTTAATTCTAGCATCACACGATGAGTTAGTCCCAACATCAGCTCCTTGATTTCACCATCACACATCCTAGAACCAGGCACCTCCACCAAAACCTTACCTGTGAACCCCATGAGGCTTTGGGAGGACATCTGGACACAAACAACATAGAGAGAGGTAGGGAGGAAAGGGGCAAAGGAGAGCAGGGAGGGGAGAAAGAGAAAAGAAAAAGGAGAAAAAAAGATTGGAATCCCACAGCCCCCTTAAGATTATGACCCTGTGAGATCCAACAAGGTCCTAAAGTTTCCATCACCTACCAATAGTGTCACCCTGGCAATCAAACCCATAATGTAAGGACCTGTAATGGGCACTACCCTTATTCAAACCATAGCACCAAATATTTCCAAAAATGATTATCTTAAGCCTCCATCATGATAAACAGAACCTCTGAAATCATCAAATATGCATTATGTGCCTAAGTAAATATTAGAGGTAAAATGATAGATCAGTGGACAAAGTGAATTTGGTCTCAGCTCTCTTGAAGTTTACAAATCAGTAGATAAAATAAGCATTAAACTACATCAAAATATAGGGTAAGTAGATATTTGAGGTGAAGGAAACATCTAGAGTATGCTAGACACAACACAGAATTTGAGCTGTTAATTCAATCTAAAAGACTTTGTAGTTAATTGAAGTACAATTGAAATATAGTGGGTCTGTCTATCTTATCTCTCAAGGGAAGAGGAATTATAAACATTATAGGAATTATACAGTGTACACTCTTTTTCAAATTCTTGTTTGTGAAAAAGAAAGTTGAAAGTTTTTCTCATCTACATCAGGATAGCATGAGCATTTAGAACTTGTAATAGTATATATAGAATAAATAATTGTTTTTTAGAAATTAATAGTTCTTGTACAATAATAAAAGGGAGTTTATTACCATTAGTTTGTGGTGTTTTTCTTTAGGTTAAAATTGAATTATAATACTAGCTTTATAAGAACAGGGGGTCATGAAGAAGCAATTTGCTTTTTTGTTGGTGGTTTTTTAAAATTGAATTCTATATTGGTACATTTTATATACAGCTAACAATCATGCACAACATTGGGGAATTTGTACCAGTATGTGACACAAGTTAATTCTCATTTTTACCCACATCCCTACCTTTTTTTTTTTTTTGAGACAGGGTCTCGCTTTGTAGTTCAGGCTGGCTCGGAGCTCACTATGTAGTACAGGCAAGCCTCAAACTCAGCAATCCTCCTGTCTCTGCCTCCCGAGTGCTAGGATTATAGGTGTGAGTCATCAGACCCGGCACTGTGGTATTTGGTATGTGGTATTGATTGCTGGTGCGTCTGAGTCTCCATGCCCAGCATTGTATGTGGTTACTGGGAATCAAACTCAGGACCTTGCGCTTGCGAGGCAAGTGCCGGAACCACTGAGCTAACCCTCCAGCCCTTTTTTTTTGGGGGGGGGGCAGGGTCTCACTTTGTAGTTCAGGCTGGCCCTGAGCTCACTATATAGCCCAGGCAAGCCTTGAACTCAGCTATCCTCCTGTCTCTGCCTCCCGAGTGCTGGGATTATTGGCATGAGCCACTATGTCTGGCTGCTTTTCCTTAAAGAAAACATTTTTACTATGGAAAACCTCAGACTTACACAGATACAGAGAAAATGGAATAAGGAATCCCCATTACCCATCTTCAGCAATTATCAACATATACTCGAAGGAAACAAAGCTTATGTATACAGGGGATGGGGAGTTGTAGGGCAGGCAGAGAAATGGGAAAAAATTAGAATCAAGATATGTCATGTATTCCACCTCACTCCACAAAGAATGGCTGCGATCACAAAGTCAACCAACGATAAATGCTGGCGTGGCTGTGGGGAGAAAGGAACCCTTCTACACTGTTGGTGGGATTGCAGACTTGTGCAACCATTGTGGAGATCTGTGTGGAGATTTCTCAGAAAACTAGGACAACGGGTCCCATTTGACCCTGCTATACCCCTGCTAGGAATATACCCAAAAGAATTTAAAAACTCACATTGGAAAGACAGATGTACACCCTTGTTCATAGCAGCTCAGTTCGTGATAGCTCAATCTTGGAAACAACCTAAATGTCCATCAACTGGAGAGTGGATAAAGAAGATGTGGTTTTTTTACAAAATGGAGTATTAC
>PVIC010033430.1:0-20288 GCA_004025085.1 Thryonomys swinderianus
TTCCTCCTTTCACTGCCAAGACAATTACCAGTATCGCATGATAGATGTCACTGAGTACTTTCCAAAGACACAATGCCAGAATCTATGTATGTGAAGATACACACAGCCTTTCTTTCTTTCTTCTTGTGCCGGTAGCAATTGAGCATGACGACCCTGCATCTTCCACCTTTGCCACACCAGGCACAAACTTTTCTCTGGAGAGAGCCTAACTCAGTTAACTGAAGGAGGAACTTCAGATCTGGAAAAACCAAGATGCTATTTGAAACAGACTCATAATTCATTAGGTTTAGAGAGATCTGAGGTTGATATTGGTAGAAAAATTCATGCCAATAGTCAATTAATGTTCACATCGAAGTGGAAAACAATAGACGGGTATAACCAACTATTCTGTTTTGCCAGTTAGTCAAAACTAAAAAAGAAAAGTAAATTAAAATTGTAGAATTATATGCACACTAGAATAATGTTTAGTGCAGTTTCAAAAATGAACTATGTTTCCCAATTTGCCAAAGAGTTAACTCGCTCCTCCAGGTGGAGAATAGGTACTTTATATACATATTTCTAAAGATTTCTGAGACACCTACAAATCTAAAAAATGAATCCTACATATAAAATGATACTCTAAAAAATACACGTTTTGAGAAATCTGCTTTCAGAAAGAGATTAAAAAAATAAAACTTCTAAAAGATAAACCTTCTTTTACCCAGTTTAAATCAAGGCAAAGAAAACACAGTAAATCAAGGTAGAGAAAATACAGTACCCTGATTTTTTTAATAACCTTAAGTATCTATAAATGGGCAGGCCCTTTCATCTACCTATGCAATTGCTTTAACAGACTTAACTGACATTTATCTAAATCTTTAACATTTCTGAAGCTACAATAGTGACATGGAGCCATCACCACTGAAGAGTGCTTAAAAGTGCTGGGAATTCTTGGAAAAGGCAGAAAGAAGAAAAGGGGGCACATTTTGACCCTGGGGAAACTACAAACATTATGCCAGAAGCCAGCATTCATAAATAAAAAGTCAGGCTCTTGAGAGCTTCACATAGGCCTACATACTTTATTTTGGTAAGATCACCCTGGATGTGTAAACTTAAAAGAACATGCACTGCTGAACAGAAGAACAGGCCCAGGATTTATTTCAACTCCATCTTAAAATAACTTCAACCAAAAATACAATTTTCAACAAGTACAAGTAAGAGAAAAAGAGGAAAAAAGAGATTAAAAGGAAAACTAATAACAGACGTTAGGCTCATTGTCGCTCAGAATGAATGCAGAGAGTAACCTATTAAAGATAGTTGGATTAAAAACAATAAAGTCAAATTTAAAATAATAACACTAGGGCCAGCAATTTAGCTCATTGTTTCTGGTGTCTGCCTGGCAAGTGCAAGGTCCCGAGTTTGATCCCTGGTACCACACACGATGCCAGGCACGGTGACTAACGCCTCTAATTCCAGCACTAGGGAGGCAGAGACAGAAGGTTGCTGTGAGTTCAAGGCTGGCCTGAACTACACAGTGAGTTCTGGGCCAGAACTACAAGGTGAGACCCTGTCTCAAAAAAATAAAAAATAATAAAATAATAATACTAAGTGAGAAAGACCTGGAATTGAAGCAATATAAAAAGTCAAAGGCTTATTTTGTGATGATGATGATTTTCCTCTAAAATTGTAAATGTTTCTAACTTTTTTTTTTTTTTTTGAGACAGGGTCTCGCTTTGTAGTTCAGGCTGGCCCTGAGCTCACTATGGAGCCCAGGCAAGCCTCAAACTCAGCAATCCTCCTGTCTCTGCCTCCCAGTGCTGGGATGACACCCACGCCCGGCACCGTGGTATGTGGTATTGATTGCTGGTGGGCGTGAGTCACCATGCCCAGCATTGTTTGTGGTTACCGGGGATGGAACTCCGGACCTTGTGCTTGTGAGGCAGGCGCCAGAACCACTGAGCTAAATCTCCGGTCCCCAACTTGATGTATTTTTGACAAAGGCACTAATAGTAATTGCTAAACTGTCTACCTGTACAGTTTTTTGGAAAAATATCTTCCAAGGGCAGCCTGTGCCAAATGGAACTCGCTGGAAAAAAAGTCTTTCAAGGCCAGGTTGTGCCAAATGGAAGTCACTACTAGTCCAAAGAAAGGAGACAGCCAGGCACAGAGACAAGCAAATGTTAAGCCCCCTCCCACCAACTACTAGCGAGTTTCAGGGCCAGAACACAGAGGAGTACAGTGCAGCCACTCCTAGGAAGGCAGCGCCACCCACCCGCCATCCCCAGCCCCACTCCGGACTCCAGCACCTTCAAAGATAGACTGCGCTGCTGGCAGCACATCTGTATTTCTCCTCCATCAGTGCAGCCCTCACAGCCCATCGTTTCATTCTGGGAGAGGAATACACAGAAAGTGTCTGGCAAACACAGAGACATGCAGTCCCGTGCATGACTGGCCCGTCACTATGAGACCCAAGTGACCAACAGCAGCGAGGTGCCAAGGCCAGCACAGCGCACTTCCTCTGGCCTGATGCCCAAGGTCACTTCCTTACTCACTGTACCTACCCACCCTGCCCACGGCCATCACGCTGTCCTCTGAGCTGCTGTGACACTCTGGGTCATTACCACATACTTCCCACTCGCCTCCACATCTTACATATGGTAGTAGAGAAGCAAAATAGGTAAGAGACTCAACCATGCCTAAATCTAGGAAAAGAGCATGCCACGCAGAAGGAACAAAACAATGCCAGGCCCTCGGCAGAAGCAGCTTGGTAGTTCAAGGGCATTCAGGGCTGAGATGCCTGACCAGAGGCTGAGAGGTGAGGAGTTGGGGCAGAGTGGCACAAGTACCAAGAACGAATCATGGAAGGCTTAGGAAACTGGGCAGAGTGTGCGAGCATGTGTGTGTGTAGCACCTAGAAGGTTAATGGGAGGAGTATTAGGAACTGGAAAATATATTTCCTAAAAAAGGAAAATTTTCTAAGGTCTGGTGTATGATGCTGATAAATATCTTGCTTTCAAGAATTATAATATTATTTCTAATTCTTTGCATTAGGTTTCATGAAACTAGGGCCTCTGCTTTTATTTACCATTGATGTCTAGGCCCTCCCACAGTGCCCGCCACGTAGGAAGCACTCAAGAATATTTGTTACATGTACAAGTGAATGAAGAAATGCATACGGGTCTTTCTTTGGATCTATTCATTAGCCCCACGGGAAAAATCACTTCATTAAACCACTAACACACAAGCTGGCTTAACAGCACCTTGAACACTCTAAATAACTTGGCCTTGCTAAATGCCTGAAAGGATAAAACTTTCTTTCACAGCTTGGCAATAAATTTATATACCCAGGAATCTGTGATAAGCAGTGTTTTAGTAAGTAAAAAAGAAAAGTAAATATACAATTTTTATAAAGTTGTCAAAGCCTGCCACAAAACTTTAAGAGAAGTTATTTTTAAACCATTTTAAGTGACTCTGGGAGGAAGGGTTGGGTCTATGTCCTGGGAAGTACTTTTACTCCCAAAGGCTTCAATTAGTTGTCCATGGGGGGAAAGGGCACTAGAAAAAATAGTTTCAACTGCTGCTGGCCCAAGAAATATGGTACATAGTGAGCTTTTTGGATTCCCTCTGAGTGTAATACAAGAATATAAAATTGAACCATCACATAGAGAAAGTCATGGAATCTTGGGTATCGGGTCAAGTTGTTTAATTTCATCACAGTTTGTCCTGTTTGGAATGGAAAAAAACAATAAAAATAAGCTTTTGAAAAGGATGAGAAAATATATGTACATCTGTTCTATGAAAACAAGCATTCCAGACACAGTTGCGCCTGCAGAGACAGCACAAGAGTGACAACCACACTTCATCGTTCAGTAATGGGAGTTCACTGGAGAAATGTTGAAATTTACTAATAACTAATTAACAGCACATGTGAACAAACTTAGGGTTTCATGTCTTCACCGCTCCTCCCAAGCACTCAAGTGTTTCAAGGTGTGGGACAGTGACAGTTTAGGCACAGCACTGTGAAATGCTTCAAAGGAAGCCCAAAGGTTGCCATGTTCCTTCTCTCCGTAAAAAGTCAAATGTGTTTTCTGGCTCCTTCTCTACACAAGATTTCCAAAGACCCTCCCCAGGAATGCGGGGTGCCGTCCTGAAGTTGTGCCTCAGAGGCGCTGTCGATGCTTCCTCAACAAAACAAAGACGTTTCCTGAAACTCGTGTGCTTGCAGAGATTGATGTTTTTATTGGAGAAAACTATGGTCTGAGGTAGGGGTGTGAACTGGAGTTGGGTTACACAGAGCCACCCTTTGTGGATGGTCGCTGAAGGGGGCAGAACATTTAAACTCATCGCACTGCACAGAAGTGAGGAAGTGGGGCCAATGAAGTGAATTTCATGGAAATTCGAAATTTAAGCCTGGCGTCACCTTCTTTGGCAGAGATAATACTAAAGATAATCAAAGCACGGAGAAGTTACTACATGGCACACTCTTAGGAACTTTAGTTGCATTCTCTATTCAGTCTCTAAAAAGTTAAGAGATTAGGGCCAGAGATTTAGCTCAGTGGTTCCGGTGCCTGCCTTGCAAACGCAAGGTCCTGAGACTGATCCCGGTAACCACATAGAATGCTGGGTGTGGTGACTCACGCCCACCAGCAATCAGTACCACATACCACAGTGCTGGGCGTGGTGGCTCACGCCTATAAGCCCAGCACTCGGGAGGCAGAGACAGGAGGATTGCTGAGTTTGAGGCTTGCCCGGGCTACATAGTGAGCTCAGAGCCAGCCTGGACTACAAAGCGAGACCCTGTCTCAAAAAAAAGTTGAGATTAGAAAACTAAAGCTCTCAGAGACCTCAACTCATCCAAGATCATCCATCTAGCTGTGGTCATGAAGATTGTGCCACTGGCTAAGGACAGGCACAGAGATAAAGGAACGGAAAATTCAGAAAGAAATCCATGCATTTACAGTGCACTGACATCCCACATAGGTTGAAGACAGCTAAAGGGATTAAGAAAAGTCTTTTTGCCAAGCATGGTGGTATAATCCGAGTCCTCAGGAAGTTGAGGCAAAAGGATCTCAGGGAGTAGCCCAGCCTGGGCTACATAATGAGCCTGAGGCCAACCGACTCTATATACCAAGAGCCTATCTCAAACAATCAGAACATAAAAAAGAAATGAACGAGAGTGTAGCCGGAGAGGAATATTATTCAGTAATATGCTACAATGTGGATACACCCTGAAAAAATGATGCAAACTGAAAGAAGCCAGTCCCCATAGGCCACATGTTGCACGATTCACTTTATGTAAAATATCCAGCGGAGGCAGACCTACAGAAACAGAGAGCAGATTAGCAGTTGGCCAGAGGAAAGGGAAAGAGATAAAGTGAAAATGACCGCTGAAGGACACGGGATTTCTTTATAGGTTGGTAAAGATAGTAAAATTTAACTTCTCTACAGATGTCATCTTAGTGTTAAGACTGTATTACCATCATATGTAAAATAACAATCCTGTGCTCACTTCGGTAGCACATATACTAAAATAACAATCCTAATTCATCCCAGCCAAATATTTTCCCTCGTAATTTTTTACTCTCCTTCACGACGTTTTCTCAGTAACACACACATGTGCAGTCTAATCAGTATTCACCCCGTTGGTAAGGCACTTGCAGCTGGCTCTATTTGTGTATTAACACTGAATTAGTGAACACAGATTCTTAAATTCCACAACAGACGGGGTAGGCTGTCTATATGCACAGTCCCACTTGAGAAAACCAGATTTTACCCGAGTGTTTATTAGACCTGGAAGTGGTAAAGACTGCAAGAAGGAAGTGTGATTTCTGAGGAAGGCTTAACCAAGGTTTCTGTAAGTGGCTCAGACAATGCTTTTACCTCAAAAAGTAAAAAAAAAAAAAAAAAAAAAAAAAGTTAACTGCCACCCCTGTGCTTTCTAGTGGATGGGTTCATCACAACAAACCTACCAACTTCACCTTGTTTATTTCAGGCTGAATTTATAAACCTCCTGCTTCTGCCTCTGGAGTGCTGGAATTAGAGGCGTGTATCTCCATACCCAAATACAGTTTTGTCTGACAAAAACCATAAAAAACTGAAAAAAATCACATTAACTATGAAACTGGAAAGATGAGCTATTTGATCAGGTAAAGAGAGAGTTAGTGTTGCCACAATGGAACAGCAGTGCGAATGTCCTGTGGTAGGAGAAATTCACGAAAGACAGTTGTGACAGAGGGTTCTGAGTGACAAGAAAATGGTCACAAAATGAGGCAAGAGAAGTAAGACAGGTCAGGACACAGGGCCTGCTGAGGCTCTGTGGGGTTCTCACTCCAGATCCTAGGTGCAGAGGTCGGCCACGCAAGACTTTCAGAAGGGCAGAGGATCAATCTGTGTCATAAAACATCACCCGTGCTTCTCAGCGGATAGGGGATGAAAGAGCAAAACAACAAATTAGGAGACCGATTAGGAAGCTCTTAGAATAAAGGCTCAGATCCAGGAGAGGACGGAGCAGTGATGAGAAGATGTTTTCAAGGTCTGTTTTGGAAATTACCACAAATTCTACTTTAAAACTCCAATTCACACATATGGGGGGAAATGAGATTCATGAAAAACAGATTACTTGGCCAGGATCTCAAGCCGGTACCAAATCAAATCCTACAAAAACTTCAAGCTACTCTTAAGAGCTCTGAAGTCTTTCCATATAATTAGTTCTTCAACTCAAATTATTCCTGAGCCTCCGTCAGAAACAATTTCTCACAAGCAAGTTCTTAGCGTGGTAAAGAAATGCACGCAGTGCAACAGGAACCTGGAAGTTCCCTACGATGGGTATAGACAGCAGCTGCAGTCCTCGCTCCAGCCTGCAGTGAACCAGCCACAGTCTCCTTTAGAAACCACTCTGGCTAAGCAGCACGACCCTGCTTCACACATGCTCTGCTGGTGTCAGTTACATGCACACGCACAGAAAGAGATGTGCAAAAAGCATTCCAAATTATTCGTGTGCATCTGTCTCTTGACACTGTACTAGGCACAGACACTGTGGCAGTTATTCCACAGTTCTCTAGAGTAAATAACCTGTACTGTAATAGGAAGGCAAAGATACATTATGCACTTTTCCTCCTAAAATAAAACCACGCTACTCCCACTTTTACTGTGTGTCAGATACACAGACTGTGTATACTCCCTACAAACCCAAGACACGAAACCACGAAATCTAAGGCAATCTGTCTATTGTTTCCCCATAATATAAAGAAAGTAATAAAGATGAATTTCACCATTTAAAACTGTACTTTAACAACGTATGCTCTGAAAGTAGTCTGATTCTTTGCATTTAAATGATGAAAATTAATTTTTGATTTAGTAATTTAAAACAAAAGGATATATTTTTAAATGTTTTCATTTATTACTTATTTATAATTTTTTGAGACAAAGACTATTACTTCGGACTACCCTGGAACTCATTATGTAGTCCAGGCTGACCTCAAATTCTTGGTGGGCCTCCTGCCTCAGCCTCCTGAGTGCTGGGATTACAGGCGTGTGCCACGACACCCACACAAAAGGATACTTTTAACTTCCAAGAATCATTAGTTTTTGTCATCAACATCACTTTCCGCTTGTTGCTCTATTTACATGACCACCTGATTGACTGTCTCAAATGTTCTTGGCCCTGGGATTCAGGTTAATTCTCAACTCTTGGAGGACAAGGCTCCCCCACTCCCTTATCCTCTCATTCTTCCTCTGCAGCCGCTGTACCTTGTACCTGCTCTTATCATGCAATGACTTACTTATAACCCTTCCTGGCTGAGTCCCCTCTATTTGGTATTTTCAACACTTCCTACAGAACCTAGCACTGTCTGTCAAATGCTGTTGGAATGGAACAAACAAATGAATCTCATCCATCCAACCTGCAGGGGTTTTTTCTCCCTATCTTACACATGTTAAATGCTCCCCAGTTCAGTGACATTTCCATCCCCACCCCTTCCCACCAGTTTTTTTTTCCCCCATTTCTGGATGGAAAGGACTTGTGATTTCAAACACCACACCGCTTATAAAGTGATGATGGAAACTAATTTTAAGAATAAATGGGAACATTTTTGTTGCTAAGATTTACACATAAGGTTTAACCCAGGGCGAGGTGGAATATGGGCTGGAAAACATCTACTCCCTAAATCTACACTCTACAAGAAAATGGCACCCATGCTATTTCACCCATTATTTCTTATTATTAACACTCATCTCAGGTATAATCTCTGTAAACAAGCCACCTTATCATGACAGAAGAAAGGATGACTTTGGCAAGGACAGCGTGCATCTGTGAGTTAAATTCACCAGCCTGGGGTAAATTATTCAGTACCCTCAAATCCTGAAAGCTTTGCGCCACCAACCTTGTGGCTGATGGCTCTGCCTTCTAAGTTTACAGTTTCCTGACTGTGAAGCAATTATTTAATTCCACAGTGCAAAATCAATACGATTTAAATTTACTGTTGGAACTGACACTCTCCAGCAAGATTGATTTACTCTTCTATCGACATAATAGAATTTTAAAGGGGCTTCTACAAAGCGGTACTCAGAACTATTTCAGAATTTAGGAGTAAATTGTTTCCCCTGAAGAGACCAGGACAATTGCCTTTTTCTTCCCGTGAAATGAGTGGTGTCCCTGAGGCCACCGGCTCGTCCACTCAGACACACCTCTGGCCTAACCTAGTTAAGGGCCTAGATTTTGAACACAAAATCACCCTGAAAATAAGAACAGCTGTGGCGGTAGTGATGCCAGAGCGAACAGGATTTTAAACGCATTCTTTCGCTAGTTTAACCTCCTCATCAGACAGGAATGATTATCACTTTTCTCATTCTAAATTATATTCCCAGTGCAACTAGGAGTAGGAAGGTTTGGCTTTAATGGCCAGTGTTTCCGTGCTGTTTTATGGATGACCAGAACAAGTCCCTCTTGTTGAGTAGTAAAAGCCGATGCTGTGTAAACACACCAGCTGATGAACGGATACGCTGGCTGCTTCTCCCCAAAGATCTGAACACACTGGAAGACACGAGGAAGACACCGCCGTCAGACCTGCGGCGCGCGCAGTCCCTGGCCTCTGGGGACGGAGAAGGCCGACGGTGCGGCTGCTCGGCCGGCCTCGGTCCCTGCGCGCCCAGGAGCATCCGCCCGACCCTGGGTCTCACGCACCGGAGAGGCCCGTCTCCCTCCGGCCGGCTCACAGGCGGCGGCGTCTTAGACATGAGTCATTCCAAGCGCCTAACGCCCCGCAGGAGGGCGCGCCCAGCTGCAGCCGGAGACGCCCAGACGGCTGGACCCCTGAGCCCCCGCGGGCCCAGCGCGCGCCCCGCCGGGCGGGAGGCGGGAGGCGGGAGCCGCGGCCCCGGCCCGGCCGCGAGCAGGACCAGCCCGCGCGGGGATGCACAGGCGCGGCCGCCCCGCTCGCCTCCGCCCGCCTCCGCCCGCGCCGGCTCCCTCCCGCGCGGCACCCTCCCGGCTCCGCGCCTCCCGCTGCGCGCCCGCGCCTGGCCCACCGACCTTGGGCGTACGGATGTGCTCCATGGCGGCCGCTCTGCTCGCGGCGGGCGCGACCTCCCGCACCTGCGCGGGGAGCGGGCGGCGGGCGGCGGGCGGGGGCTCCGCGCGGCCTCGGCTGGCTCCGCCCCAGGTGGACGCGGGCGCCTGCGCAGCCCCGCGCGGCCCAGCGCTGCCTCCCACCTGCCCCGCGGTTGCGCCCGGCGTGGGCCCGGACTGGGGTCGCCCGGGGAGGCACCACTGGCTTTGCCTCCAGAAGAGGACTCGCGAGCCCCGCTCCGGTCTCCCAGCCACTCAGGAGGCCGAGGCAGGAGGATCACTGGGGTCTTGACCCTGGGAGCTCAACACCTACGTGGCCAACAGAGCGGGAGCCCGTCAAAAACAAGTGTGAGGGCTGGAGATTTAGCTCAGCGGTTCCGGCGCCTGCCTCGCAAACGCAAGGTCCTGAGTTCCATCCCGGTAACCACATACAATGCTGGGTGTGGTGACTCACACCCACCAGCCATCAATACCGCATAACACAGTGCGGGGCATGGTGGCTCACGCCTCTCATCCCAGCACTCGGGAGGCAGAGGCAGGAGGATTGCTGAGTTCCAGGCTTGCCTGGGCTACATAGCGAGCTCAGGGCCAGCCTGAACTACAAAGCGAGACCCTGTCTCACCAGAAAAAAAAAAAGGAAGTGCGAACCGGGTAGAGGGGGCCGAGTAATGCGGTGGGCTGCGGTTGCCCAGGGCACAGGAGGCCTTGCGTTGGGTGTGGCTCTTGGAGGAGCGGTGGGGCCCGCCCGCTTCACACCCTCATGGAGCCCTGGCGGGACCTGCAGGGGTCCGCGGGCTCCTCACTGGGCAGAGAAGCAGCAGCCGTTGGGTGAAGCACAAGCTCAGCTGCCACGGCGTTAGGAACAAGAGCAGAAATGCTAACAGGGCTCACAGTCCACCGGTGGGTTACTCAGCAGCTCCCAGGTGATCTCTGGTGCGGGGTTGTCAGCTGCTGCTCATTTGCCGCCCTTCCCTCCCTGGCCGAGCTGGGATCTCGGGAGCGAGCGCCTCCCTTCCGAGGTACTACTGAGCCAGTGGGAGCGGGCAAAGCCAAAAGCCCCGAGTCTACAAAGTCCCCCCTAAAATGCCACTGATGTGAGCATAATTCTTGGAATACTATCTATTCAGTTTTTTAGTTTTTTCTTCTCGGCTCTTCCTGATGGGCCTACAGTTTTTTCACCATCGGGAAAGGTTTTTAACCCTTCTTGTTCAATACTTGATAGGCACAGTTCGCCCTCCAAAAATTTCTCACTACTACTTATGTCCACTTTCTCATCACATGTATCCTCTCACCGTTCTTGAGCTCTGAGAGGCAGTTAGAACACACGCAGGGAAAGGCCCTCTGCATGTCACAAGATGACCCAATGTGTAGTTCATTCCTTAGGAAACGACACCAGCATGGTATTTTCTTTCTTCAAATGGGGACACATTATGTTGGCCAAGCCGGTCTCCACTCGTGAACCCTCAGTGCCCTCATTTATGAAATGAGAAGGTCACCTTGCACCTCCAAGTTTCATCTGGCCTGGTGTAAGTGTCACGTGTGTTCCGGAAGAGGGCGTTCGGAACGGGACGAGCTCGGGACTATGCTTTCATGGCTTTTCCCCACTTCCCTGGAAAACGAATCCACGGTCTACTTGAGCAATTGCATACAAATATTATTAGCATGGGTTAAAGTGAAAGACGTTAACTGGTAAGAGAGGAGATGTAAGCGAACGGCTTAAGTAGCAATAAGAAAATATTCACAGATTAATTGTAATACATTTTATGTTAATCATAATTATAAAATCAGCATTAGGCTAAAATGAGTCAAGAATTATAGTCAGGTAAATTAACAAATTATGATAAAAAAAGAAAGAAATGTCTATAAACATTTTTTTATCAAACAGTTTTCTGAGGAATCGTTCTCAGCTCCTCCCACAGCCACTACAACAGAAGAGGTTCTTGATATCAAATTATTTGACCCTTAGTGGTAACTTCGATACGTACACTGCCATATGCCCCCCAAGGTTCCCTCCTTCTAACCACCACCTAACAGGACAGGAGAGACTCAAAAATACACAGACATGGGGGCCGGAGGGTTAGCTCAGTGGTTCCGGCGCCTGCCTCGCAAGCGGAAGGACCTGAGTTCGATCCCCGGTTACCACATATAATGCTGGGCGTGGTGGCTCACGCCTGTAATCCCAGCACTTGGGAGGCAGAGACAGGAGGATTGCTGAGTTTGCGGCAGCTTGCCTGGGCACCATAGTGAGCTCAGGGCCAGCCTGAACTACAAAGTGAGACCCTGTCTCCAAAATGCAAAAAAAAAAAAAAAAAAAAATACACAGCCATAAATAAAGGAATGTGAGTTGAGGGAAATATAATGTGTATTACCTATATAGAATTTTATTTATAACTGTACATAATTACATATTATGACATATGTGACAATCACCTTAAAATATATTATTAAACATATTCATCCTAAATTGGGAAAAATTGTATTCACTCAAGAAATATTGTCATTATTTAACTGTTGGTCACATTGAGGGTGTTATGGCAAAGACAGGAAAGGGAAACTTGGCTACGAAGTACACTAAACTCAGCTTAATGAATTATGAGTACCAACAAGGAAGCCATGTGCAATGCCAAAGGAAACCTCCAGAAGAATGATCTATTTCCTACATTTTCCCTGTCGCCTGGAGGGGGCAAAAATCCATGGGTAGGCTTGGGATAAGATACTTAGTTCTCGGGCCAGAGGGTTAGCTCAGTGGTTCCAGCGCCTGCCTCACAAGCACAAGGTCCTGAGTTTGATCCCCAGTAACCACATACAATGCTGGGTGTGAAGATTCACGCCCACCAGCAATCAGTACCACATACCACAGTGCCGGACATGGTGGCTTACGCCTATAATCCCAGCACTTGGGAGGCAGAGACAGGAGGATTGCTGAGTTCGAAGCTTGCCTGGGCTACATAGTGAGCTCAGTGCCAGACTGAACTACAAAGCGAGGCCCTGTCTCAAAAAAAAAAAAAAAAAAAAGATAGTTCTCGATATTTGATATCCTCGTGTGTCTATAGTGAACCATAGGCCATTTAGATGAATATTGCATTTCTAAGTTTTCACCGAGCAGAAATCTCTCCATCTGGCCCATTTAGAAAACTCGTCTTCCAACTCCATATAATTTTCAGATGAATCCACACTCAGATTTATATTACATCAACTCTAGGTCCAAAAGTAGCCAATATTTTTCTAATATTTGTGAGTCCTAGACAGAAAGTAACTGTAATGTCAAGACGACTATTCACCATCAAGCAAAATATTAATGTTAAGGCCTGTTCAGTTATGTATTTGCTCACTGAAGTATATCCCTTATCAAGGTACACCATGACTGTCCTCGTTTTACCTTCAGTGTCTAATGTCTTTGCCCTGGAAGTAATAGATGTTACTGGGACCCTTCATAGTTAATTCTCCTGTCCCTCCTGGGTACACAGGAGACTATACTTGTAAAACATCTGATGGGTGGGGCCATGTGACTAAGAACAGCCAATGGACTATGAGAAGGGGCTTGTGTCATTTCTAGGCAAGACCCCTTTGGAGATACCTCTGTGGCTCTTCAGCTTTCACTTCCTCCAGTTCCGTGATCTGGAATCCACATACTGAGATTAAAAAGAAAATAATGATAGTGAGCTTATCTGAAGATAGAAAGTCACTGTAACCCAACCAACTACACGGCATTAGGCCAAAGTGAGATGAAAAAGAGACCATGTCCCTGAGTCATTATTAGAACAGCCAAGCAAATTCTTGGAGTGGGAGCAGCAAGTTGTTGTTGTTTTTGTTTGAATCCAGTGGGATTCTAGATTTACTTTATTATTCCTGCCTTCACTACCCTACAATGACTTGTTAAGAAAAATGTGAGAGTCAATACATTTTCTGTACCTTTTGTGTCTCTGTCTTTTTAGAGGAGTTGATGGGTGTCTCTAAAGAACTCTAAGAACATTTGGTCACAGGCAAGTTCTAAACTATTTTACATACATTACATCTAGAGAATATCTGAAGAAAATTTCATCACATAGATATTTCAGTTGCAAATACTATGGCTAGGGGAATTTTTAATTAAAAATCTGGCACTGACTGGGAACTTTCCCCAAACTATGGTGATCTTCAGTGGCTTAAAAAGTTCTGGAAACATTTCAAGCACTTGCAAGACTTTTTCCAGAATGCTTACATCTCTCCTGAGGCATCTCGAACTTCTGATCTGGCAGTGATGCCAAGAAGTGTTTCCTCAGGGGCTAGTATTGCTAATGATTACAAACTCAACAAAATCCTAGTCTGCACTATTGAATGTTATGTGAGAGTGGGCCCAGGTCTCCAACCAAGCCAGCCTCGGCCCAAAGTGTCACCAATACCAGTATGACAGGGTCAGAGATGTATTTGGGGTCCTGTCTAGTTTTCTTCTGTTGGGTTTTTTCCCTTAGAAATCACATTCTCACCTTTAGGATTTTTATTGACTCCATGATGCCAAAGTACTGAAGTCTTCTTCGGCTTTTAGTGTACCCCAGATGTAGAGAAAGAACAGTGAGGATTATAAACAGCTCTGCCATTTTTCTGGACAACAAAACACAAACACAAAAGAAACTATAGGGCAGCCAAAAAGAGCACTTACTCTGTGGACAGGCAGAGCTTTGAACCAGTCTGCCTTATTTTGTTCTCCATATAAGAAGACTCACTGCTCAAGCCCAAATCTGGGTCTTCAAGCCACTGATTGTTGCTGATTCTGTTATTACCGCCCTCCTTTTCAGCACCACTTTGATGCAGGGATTTCCTGTAGCAGTATTTCCGGTCCCAAATTCTTCTCCATCTACCTGCTAAGGACTCCCACTTAGATGTCCCATGGATCCTACACATCGCACACCAGGTGGAGTTGAGACCATGGGCTCTAGAGGCAAACAAGCTTATATTCAAATCACGAGTCTGTTAACAAGGTTCTCTGGCTACTCTCACTTTCAGCCTTCTTACCTTCAAAATGAGATAATGATGATCTATGGTCTTAACGTCTGTATTTCCCCAAAATGCAAATATTGGAATCCTACCCACTTCCTGTGGCGATAGTATTAGGAGGTGAGACCTTTGTGAGGAAAGACCTTTAAGATTCCTAACCTCCTCTCATGAATATGATTAGGTGCCGTGAGCTCCAACTCCTCCAACCATGGGAGTACAGTGACAAGACAGCCATCTTGAACCAGGAAGCAGCACTTCACAGTGAATTAGCCAATGCCTTGGCCTTGAAATTCTTGGCCTCCAGAACGAAGAGAAATCAGTTTATGTTGTTTGTAAGCTACTCAGTAACCAAATGTATGATTATTGAAGACAGATAATGTTGTAATATTTTGTTTCTCATTCTGAACAGTACGTGTGTATTCATTGTAATATTCTCTATTTTTGTATATCTGAAGCAGTTCAAAATTTAAAAAAATAGAATTAATAGCAAACCAGATGGTAAAATAATTAGAAATATTTGTATCCTATGTAAATGCTTACCATAGGATGCCTACTTCTGGGACATAGTGACATTCTTAGTATATAGACAAGATGATCCATTTATGGCACCACTTATTTTTAAACTTTCTTCTCTTACATTCCTTCTTCCTCCTACTCCTCTTCCTTCTCTTAATCATCTCCTCTTTTCTTTTCCATTAATTTCAAAAGCAAGAAATACCTTGCATTAAATTCTTAGTTTTTTTTTATTATGCCACACTTTTCATCACAACATGTGCATTTTTGTGAGGGTAGAGAATTTAACCTCAAAACAATGTTCCACTTAAAGCTGTTTTATACAGAAATTACCATCATGGCTAATAATAAAAATATTACTGCTGCGAAACTCCTACACTTACTCAATGGTGCACACTCAGTGGAGAACAAAGAGGCATTAATGCCACCTATTTCTCCTAAGATGTGCAGGTAGCAGGGACAAGCACAGAGGTGCTAGGATAAACTGACGATGCAGTGACACTGAATTGGCATTCCTTTCAGAGAATTAAAGTCATTACAAAGGAGAGCTTTTAACACATAGTGTTATATCCTTGCTGCCATGTCACAAAAATTGGCTTACCAAGGCAAGTGTAGGACTGTCTGAGTGCTGCACAGAGCCACAAAGAACATGAGAAATATTTATCACAACACAACCGATGATATCCAAATACTTCGAGCTTCTTAAACTTATGACTATAAAGGAAGTCAAATGAAGATAATTGCCTACATGTCACCACCCGAAACCTGTATCTTCAGATACAGTCCTCTTCTTTCTAATATTTAAAAGGGAACAAACATGTGTACACACAAATCCTAGTGGTTCCTGCTGCTTTGCTAAGTGGGTCAAAAGACTGAGGCTTTAGATCCACCATAAATCACCTTCCCATTCATCTTCTCACCCAGTCTGTTGCAGGAGACATAATTAAACCTAAAATATGCTGCTCCTTTCTTACCTGCTACTGCAGCTGTGGGAAATGCGCAACGTGTAATGTCAGCGAAGCTGGATTGGTGCCTCAGCTTTTGACTGAGAAAATCAAGTTGACACCCAGTTTGGAAAGATTTCCATTCCAGCAACGTCAGCCTCCCAGCCTCCTAGATTATGGAAATGTTTTCTTTCCCTATCGTGGTGATCCGGGCTGAGCCTCCCAGGTTTCATCCAGGGCCGGTCCTATGGTGGAACTCACCTTTCATAACACTCTCACTCACTGTGTTTACTGTCACCAGTGATGTTGAGAACATGCCGTGCTCAGTGCTTGGGAAATCACAAAGCGGTGCCACACTGCACTGCCAAAGATCTGCCCCCTGCAGCTATTTTGTGAAATGCAAGTGAAGAGGTTCTTAGTAGGCTCAGTTAGTGTTTGTGGCGTAGCAGTTTCTGAGACACCAAATGTCAGAGTTAATAGTCTTTCCACTTACGCATCACTGCCACAAGGGGTGTGAATGAAATGCATTCAAAGGCCAGAGAGCGACCTGCAACCAGGGACACAACGTGCCTTGATGTCAGGTCCTGGCGTTAGGATGTTCAGGTTTGATCCCATTTTCAGTTGTGGGAACCTCCTCTGATACTTTGGGCGGACTTGGATGTGTTAGTGGGGAAATATATAACCAGCCTGTACCACAGACTCCTTAATGCTTCTGAAATTTGCAAATGTCTGTTGAGAGTTCAAACTTTTTTAAATTCAGGAAGCTCTCTGGCTCTGGTGAAAACAAGTGTATTCTAATGAAGCCTTAGGAGCACTAGAATTTTTTCCTAATCTACCAATCTGGACTGGTCAATTCAACCTGTTTCTTGGCAATTTGATACAGTGGCACACAATCCTGCTACTACTTACCACGTATCTAGCACCCTTTGTAATGCGATATCTACATCAAACTCCACAGGGACTTACTTAAACTTGCATGTTAGGGACAAATCTCCTCCCCATAATTTAGAAGTATGAAGACGCATTTCCCAGAATTCCAGAGTAGTAGTGCTCTGTTTTTTGCAGCCCTGGGGATTGAATTTGGGGCCCTCACATTGAGCTACACTCCCCTGAGAGCCAACCTCAAAGAAAGCAGACTGACAGGAAATTGGAAACTCAAACTTCATTATTAGAAAATCCAATGTTGCAAAAGAATTAGGAGTGTAAAAAGTGGATATTATTTTTCATCGAGTTTATTGGTACATTTTAGGTACATGTTATGATCACAGTCACCATTAAGAATTTGTATTCATACATGATATATCTTGATTATTATTTTTCCCATTCCCCTGCCCTCTTCAACCCTCCATATATATATATGAAGGCTTTGTTTCCATCTTTTACTTTTTAACCTTCAAACTGTTTTCCCTTCTTTACTTTCCCCAACCACACCCCCTAGTTTCCCTTCCCCTTTGAAAATTTTTCTTTCTATCTCACAATACCTATTATAATTTTGTACCTCATTTACCCCTTGAGTTTCTCACATTAGAGAAACAGTCTGGTATTGAGTAGATAAAGATGGGTGTTTTTTAAAAATACAAAATGGGATACGGGTAAAAATGAGAATTGAGGGCCAGAGGGTTGTTAGCTCAGTGGTTCCAGTGCCTGCCACACAAACGCAAGGTCCTGAGTTCGATGCCCGGTAACCACATACAATGCTGGGCGTGGGGACTCACGCCCACCAGCAATCAATACCACATACCACAATGCCGGGTGTGGTGGCTCACACCTGTAATCCCAGCACTCGGGAGGCAGAGGCAGGAGGATTAGTGAGTTCGAGGCTTGCCTGGGCTACATAGTGAGCTCAGAGCCAGCCTGAACTACAAAGCAAGACCCTGTCTCAAAAAAAAAAAAATGAGAATTGACCTGTGTCACATATTGATACAAATTTCCCAATGTTGTGATTGTGAGCTGTGTATATAATGTACCAATAAAGTTTACTGAATAATGCAAAAAAAAATATGAAATGGAGTACTACTCAGCCATAAAGAAAGATAAACATTTATAACTAGATTTGAGGCTAGTGAAATAAACAGGGCACACGTATAAAATGGATAGTATTTGTCACTTTCTAGGATATACACTAATCATAAGTAGTTTAAATGTATAGAGACAAATACTGTTTTCTGAAGAAATTTCCCACCTCAGTCCCAGTGTGCTCAGGTTGGTTAGAGCTGACATGGAACAAAAGCAATCTGTTTTAATTTTAGGAGTACATAACTTACTAGGAAAAATAATTTCCAAAGGTTGAGCAGAAAACTGTGAGGATGCTCACTAAGTGTGTTGACATATTTTCAAGTGGAAACTGTACATATGACTGCTTTTTGTTCTGAAACAGAAAGCTGCTGCCAACTGCATTGCTGGTTCTGTGAGTTCTGATTTCCAGAAAGCTAGGGTCCAACTTTAAATTTTTTTTATTTTTTGGTTTTTATTTTGTGTAGTACAAATCTCAGGGCAGAATGATTACATTCCTCATGGGGAGTTTGTACATTTAAACAATAATCTCATTATTTTTCATCCCCTTCCTCCCACCTCAAGGCATCTCTTGGTCCACTTCTCTTTTGCCAAAGATCTGTTTTTCCTTTCCATTCGTAGGACACATAAACTATCACTCATAAACCTCACCAGTCCATTTCTAGCATATATGTACATTTTGTTTTTCTCTTCCCCTCACAATTTAATAATACATGACCATCTTAAGTTCAAAAAGTACTCCATTGAAAATAAAGCTGAACATTTTTATGTGATTAATTAGCTGCCATTGTATCACTAGTATCATCTTTCATTTTTAGTTGAAATAATGACAAAATGCAATGAAATATTGCATGTATGAATGTAGAAAATGTATGAATGTATGAAAACCCCAACTAGGAGATACTGCATCTCTGCCATTGCTACTAGGGTCTTCAATGAGAAGATTAATATCCAACCAAGAGAGATGTTTTCTGATACTTCCAGACCAACTATGTTGAAGGCCCAGAGCCGTGCTGGGTTTCCCACCAAAATAAAAAGGCCGCCTCTCTTCCTAACCTAGGGTCACATTTTTTTTTTTTTTTCTTTTGGTATCCGGGTTTGAGCCCAGGACCTTGTCTTTGCAAGGCGGGGGCCAGAACCAAGGAGCTAAATCCTTAGCTCTTTTTTTTTTTTTTTTTTGTCAGCTTTACACCACTTTGTTTGAGCCCAGACTCCACACAACTTCTCAAAAAGATCCTTGAGTTTTGTGATCACTCGTGCTTCTATGGATACTGGAGCCCGTCTGACCAGACAGTGAGCAATGACTGCCACGCTACCCACCGTGCTTGTCCTGCTGGTCTTTCCTACTCAGACCCTCCCACCCTAAAACAAAACAAAAACCTTTATTGTAGTAATATGTTTTTGTTTTTGTTTTTGTTTTTGAGACAGGGTCTTGCTTTGTAGTTCAGGCTGGCTCTGAGCTCACTATGTAGCCCAGGCAAGCCTCAAACTCAGAAATCCTCCTGCCTCTGCCTCCTGAGTGCTGGGATTACAGGTGTGAGCCACCACACCCGGCACTGTGGTACGTGGCATTGATTGCTGGTGGGCGTGAGTCTCCACGCCCAGCATTGTATGTGGTTACCGGGGATCGAACTCAGGACCTTGCGCTTGCAAGGCAGGCGCTGGAACCACTGAGCTAACCCTCCGGCCCTGTAGTAATATGTTTTTATGTGTCAACTTGGCTAGGCTATGGCATCCAGTTATTGAATTAAACACCAGTCTGGATGCTGCTATGAAAGCTTTTTTAAAAAAATTTAAATTGGTAGACTTTAGGTTAGGCCTAATATTCTCTGTAGGGGTAGTCTCATCCAGTCAGCCAAAGACCTTAAGAAAAAAGATCGACCTCCCTAGAACAGGAAGGAATTTTGCCTGGAGATTCCCTTTGTACTTAAAAATACGGCATCAGCTCTTGCCAGAACGCCAGCAGCAGGACTACCTTCCAGGTATTTTATTTATAGTCACATGAACCAACAACTCTAATCAGCCTGTTTTCTCCAGACAACTCCATTTACATCTATCCTATCTTTTTTTTTTTTCAGGCAACTCAAAAGTATTCAATTATAGCAACTCATCTAGACAGAGGTGCACAAATAGCCTCTATCTCCAAGGTAAACAAGCCAGATATTGGTTGATTACCATTTAGAAGTACTTAGGAGTACCAGTGTCTACCTGGATAATCTGTTATGTGAGATCCTGGGTGGTTTTAGGTCACATGAGGTATCAGGTATCACCTCATTTTTCTCTTTGCTCACGCCCTCCAC